>CAIGQZ010029920.1:0-11964 GCA_903798205.1 Danio tinwini | reverse complement strand
TAATAATAATTTAATTAAAGTCAATTGTTTTGTATTGCTACCACAACTGAGACTGATTGTGTTTTTGTTGTTGTTTTTTAGGGTGGCTTATATGTGTTTAAACTGTTCGACTACTACTCAGCCAGTGGAATGTGTCTTCTTTTCCTGGTCTTCTTTGAGACAATCTCCATTGCTTGGTTTTATGGTACACATCTTATAATAAATATACAACAAAAAAAATTAAGAAAAATATATTAGATGTGAATTGGTTTTTGAAAAATAGAGTTCAAAGCCTAGTTTTGGAATACAAATGTATAAGAAAACTGTAGGGCTGTGAATACAGTAAATATAAAAACGTCACTGTTTTTGATCTCTAGCTTGGATGAAAAGGTTAGATTTTTTTAAGTTGGATATGTTTTCTCTTTATTTAGGTGCAGAGAAATTTTATAAAAATATTGAAGAGATGATTGGATATAGGCCTTGTGGCTTTTGGAAACAATGTTGGATTTACTTTACTCCAATCATTTGTTTGGTAAGCACTTTATCACACAAACTATAGTGATGTAATTTCTTAAACTAAATGAATAATACATTTTCAATCATTCTGGGTACTCTGTTTTGCAGAGTGTTTTTACATTCAGTGCCATAGAAATGACTCCGCTGACGTTGGGGAAGTATGTTTACCCAGCCTGGGGTCAGGGAATTGGCTGGCTAATGTCCCTTTCTTCTATGGTTCTAATACCCGGTTATATAATCTACATGTTCTTCACCACCAAAGGCAACATCCAACAGGCAAGGCCTTTCATGGATTAAATTTTTTTTATACAACCCTAAATCAGAAAAAAGTTGGAAAACGCAAAAAAACAAACTGTGATTTCTAAATTTACTTTGACTTATATTTAATTGCAGACAATATAACAAATTAGTAATAAATGTGAATTCATGTGTTCCTAATTATTTGTATTGTTGTTGTTTTTTACACATATTTTAATTTTGGTTCTTGCAACACATTTCAAAAAAAGTTGGAACAGTAAAGCATGTACCACTTTGTAATGTTGCTATTTTTAACAACACTTAAAAGACGTTTAGGGACTGACAGATAGTGCCAATTTAAATTACACTGACAGATAGTGTAATTTTGTCTTATTCTTCCTGCAAACAAGTCTTAAGTTGAGCAACAGTACGGGGTCTTTATTTTTGCATTTTGTGCTTCAAAATGTGTCACACATTCACTGTTGGAGACAGGTCTGGATTACAGACAGGCCAGTGAAGTACCTGTCATCCTCTTCCTCCGTGCCAGGACTTTGTAATTTGTTCAGAATGTGGTTTTGCATTGTCTTGTTGAAATATGCATCGGTGTCCCTGGAAAAGAAGCCAGCATATTGTGCTCCAAAATCTCTATTTACTTTTCAGCATTAATGGTGCCATCACAGAAGTGCAAGTTACCTTTTCTCTGACACAACCCCATACAATGACAGACCCAAGCTTTTGGACTTGTTGCTGGCAACATTCTGAATGATTCTTTTCTTTTTTTGGTATAGAGCACACTGCATCCACCCCCACCCCAAAATACCTGAAATACTGATTCATCTAACCACAGTACACGTTTCCACTGTGTGATGGTTCATCCCAGATACCTCCAAGTGCAGAGAAGGCAATGGCGCTTCTGGACACTGTTAACATAGGGATTCCTTTTGGCACAGTACAGTTTTAACTGACATTTGTGAATGTAACTATGTATTGTGGTACTGGACAGAGGTTTACCAAAGTAGACCTGAGTCTATGTGGTGATACCGTGTATTAATGAATGATGATTATGCATGCAGTGCCGCCTGAGGGATTGGAGATCACGGTTTTTCAGCTTAGGTTTGCACGCTTGTCCTTTATGCACTGAAATTCCTCCAGATTCCATGAAACTTTTAATTATGTTTTGCACTGTTTAAGGTGAAATATCTAAATGTCTTCCTATCTTTCTTCAAGGAACATTGTTTTAAATTTTATTTTATTTTTTCACATATTTGTTGGAAAACTGGTGATTCTCTGCCCATCTTTGCTCCTAAATGATTAGACCTTTCTTGGCTGCTGCTTTTGTACCAAATCATAATTACAGTCACCTGTTGACATCACCTGTTTCAAATCACATAACTGTTTAACCAGTTTACCTTATTACTAGCCCTAAAAAGCTCCTGTCCCAACTTTTTAAAAATGTGTTGCAAGAACCAAAATTAGAATTGAAAAAGTGTTTATTTTGAAAAAAATAAAAATAAATAAATAACAAATACATTACATAGTGTTTGTTGAAATGTCTGCAATGGAGTACAAGTCAAAGTAAATTTGGAAATCACTACTTTTTTGTATTTGTGTTTTCCATACTGTCCCAACTTTTACTGATTTGGGGTTGTATGTTGAAACAATGTGCATTTTTTTGTTTCCTACTTCAATCCTTTCAAATTTGTAAACAGCTTCCAAATGTGCTTTCCTGAATGTTAATCTCTTACCATCCCTTTTTCATTCACATTTTCATCATTGGAAGCTGGTGTTTACTTCTTATCTGCATGCCTTCCAACTTCCATCCTTTCTAAAGTTCCTCATTGAATTCGCAAAGTTCTGTCTGAAGGTCTTTCTTCTTAAATGTTTCTGCTTTATTTGTTTCTTTTAACTTTTGAATTTTTGTCTTATCTTAATCTTTGTCTTAACCGCCTCTTGTCCTTAATTTTTAAAAAACATTTAAAATAATTTAAACAAGTTACTTATACTTGCATAGTTCCTGCTTTATTTACTTTTTTCCAAACAAACGTTTGAACTTTCAAATGTGCTTAATTCATTATAAACTCTAATCCAACTTGCTTTATTCCAAACAGACTTGCAAACTACTGAATATTGAAATGCAATTCCTTTTCTTCTTTCAAACTTCAAATGACCTTTGGAATGCTTTCCTTTTAAAATTGCAGTTTCTGCCTTTCTTTTTTCAGTCAGTTAAAATGAAAGCATGCATCCTTTAAGTAAAAAAGCTGCAAAACAATCCTCAGGATAAGCTTCTGCGTGACATAAGTTAAAGGACTTATGTCATGCAGAAGCATATCCTGAGAATTGTTTTGCAGCTTTTAAACCTAAAGGATGTGTGCTTTCATTTTATCAAAAGCTATTGGGTCAACTAAGAAAATGGCATGCTTGACCCAATAGGTAGCATCTCTTTTCTTGGGCTGGACTGTCCCATGTTGTCGCTCTTTATTGTATCCACCTAGTCAGCACTTGTCATACAACACTCATATCAAATGCCATTTATTCCTGTGAGCAGTCACACCATTTGCAATAAGCATGCAGCCTCATTTTGTAAATAAATAAATAGATTGTATTGGCATATTATTTGCCTGGAGCTGCTCACAGTCTTTCACATCTTGCACTAATTTAGGTCATTGCTGTTAGATATTGCTTTAATTGCATGTCACAGCTCACTTGCCATCTGCTTCTATGAAGTTATGGCTCAGATTGCTGCATGTCAGTCACTCTGGGCAAGCTCAGTGCAGCTTACAGACTCACACTACAGCTACACTCTAGGGCAGGGATGTCAAACTCAATTCCTGGAGGGCCGCAACCCTGCACAGTCTAGTTTCAACCCTGCTTCAACACACTTACTGGTAGGTTTCAAACAAGCCTGAAGGACTCAAATACTTTGATCAGGTGTGTTTAATTAGGGTTGGAACTAAACTGTGCAGGGCTTCGGCCCTCCAGGAATTGAGTTTGACATCCCTGCTCTAGGGAGAGTGGAGACATTACCCCAGTGAAATGGGGAAGTCAAATTTTGGACAAGGCAGACCTAGTCCTTACATTACTGTGGCCTGTCCATGCTCTGTGTATTTATATGGTCTGCTCTGTACACATAACCTTACATTCTTGGCAGGTCTTTTTCTGTTTCGGAGGTTGGCAAAAGGAAAGTATTGTTTCTAAACAAATGTTAGCTCACTGGATAGTGGAAGCCATCAATTTTGCATATTAAACTTAAGGCGAGCTGTGCCCTTCAGCAGTAAGTGAATACTCATCAAGATATGTTTCTTTCACCTAAGCATAAGTGCACAGCACCTCTATTCCAAACATCTGTAGAGCTGTGGGCTGGGATACATCTAACAAATTCAGAAAGATTTATAAAGAAATTCTTCAAGTGGAGTTTTCCATGGTGCTCGGTTAATGTGAACTTCACGGTTCACTTATGCGATCTCATTCGCACCAGATCGCAGAAATACTGTACATATGAACTGGTAAAGCACTGTATGCATTTAATCTCTCGCTTTTCTGACACACACAGGCCTACTTTCAAAATGTATAAAATATTAAAACTATATATTTATATATATATATATATATATATATATATATATATATATATATCTATGATGTAGCTGATATTTATCAGGTCCAAGCAAAGTTTTTATGAATAACCTATACATTAATACTTTACAAGGACGGCGGTTTTGTTAAGATTAACCATTAACCATTAACTAAAAGGGTGCGTTTGTAACCAATTAATGGTATCAGTTAAATAATTAAAATAAATATTATTTTATATAATTTGAAAGTTTGGCTGCGGACCGACAAGGGACCGATTTCAGCGGACACGCTTTTTGCATTGAGAGTGGCATCTGTTGAATGGTTTACTAATAGTGTTATGGTAATAGTGTTTTACGCGCTGCTTATGCGACCTGGGCGCCTCAAGTTTTGCCATTGCGTGCTGTGTGCTCGAGCGGAAAAATCGTCTTACATTAGTCGTGTCTTTTTTATTCTTCAACCAAAAAAAAGCAGTCAGGGTTTCCAATGAGGTGACAGCAGGGTTTGTTTTGTTAAGGCGACTATGGAGAACTTTTAATGATGGAGGAGAGACTTGTGGTCCCTGTTTCAAGTTATCCAGAGATGTATGATTTTACAGATCTTAAATATCGCAATGTTTTTAAAAATTACAATTATAACATCAACAGCAACACGACTCGCGCACAATACGGGTCAGCTGATTCAGTCATTTCCTAGTGACGTACAAAAGAGCTCCGGGCTTCTTTTTTTCTTGTCAATATAAAAGGCAGTACTGTGCGCCTCACATTTTTTGAAATAGAAAGGTGTGCTCTATGTGATCGGCCCCTAAATGTGCAACAAATATTTGTTAACTCGTGGGACAGCAACACGTGCAAACACGTGTCTACAGACGTGTTTTGCCAAAGAAGCAAAATGAAAGAAGAATATTTCTGGTTACAGTTTGACACAGATGAGTTGACATGAACCAGTGCTGATGCTGATCGCCTCTGTGCTGCATGGAGCCACTTCATAAACCTAACAAACAGGCTTTTGATGATTTAGTATACAACCAACAAACCAATCTTATTTCCATTTGGAAAATTACAGTTGTTAAGAGTTCTTATATAATATCAGTTTTTAAAATAGCCTACATAATCTACAACTCAAACAAATCCAAAGATTTTCTTGATTTTGGCATAATGATAACTCCACAACAAACTGAGGCTTTCATTTTATAGCTTATAGAACATGTATGCAAATTTATGCAATATCATATATAAACAACAAAATTAAGGTTTATTGTCATCTTCTTTTATCACACGCAGTGCGCACACATAAACCACAAGTGAGACGGAGGAAATAAGTCATAATCCATAAGACATAATCTTTAATCTAATGACTTTTATTTAAAATGTTGACAGAGGTTTTGTGAAATAATAATAACAGCGGAGCATTAATTAAATGCATGTTTCCTGTGGAGCAATCGATTAGAGGCGGCCTGATATTTTTATTTGACGGAAGAAAAAACAGGATTGGTCCAAATGTTTTAAAAAGAAAGAGTTTGCAGGACTTTGCTTACAACCCAGAAAAAAATATAAAAAAATAAGTGGTAATGGCCTTGATTTCACTTCTAATCTTCGGTTTAGCAGTTCAGTTCTTTAGCACTTCTTGTTAATTAAGCACTTGTTATTGTTTAGAAGAAAACACTTTATTTGACATAGTAACAGAAATAACTCAAATCAGCTTTAAATCCACTTTTAGGCTCAATAGTCAACCAACCAATCTGGTAACCTGCGCTTGCATGGACTCATCAAAGTATGTACTCATTGAGAAGCCGAGGGAAAATGTGTTTTGATCTAGAAGTGCAATACCAAATTCAACTTCTGGGTGTCAAACTTAACTACTGCACCTTTAATACCAGGTGCAAACAGGGCCAGAATGTCTGTGATTTACACTGGCCTCTGTAGTGTCCTTCTTCTTTTGAGACTTGATTGTAATGCTTTCCAAACCTACTGTTATATATTAAATCACTGGCCTTAGATGAGCTTGGTAAAAACTTGCTGCAACCCTTTAAATTCTGAAAATTTTCTAAATGAAATTTATGTAACATTGTATGTGGACATTTTTCCTTCTGATCTTTAGAACAAACTTTAGAATTTCCAATCATACATCCTTGCAAACACACATGTATATTCAAATGCTCTGCCTAACTTCTAAACATACTTCTAAATTTGGAATTATGAATATATAAAAGTTTCGCGTGGGTTTCCTCCGGGTGCTCCGGTTTCCCCCGCAGTCCAAAGACATGTGGTACAGGTGAATTGGGTATGCTAAAATTGACCGTAGTGTGTGCGTAAATGAGTGTGGATGTTCCCCAGTGATGGGTTGTGGCTGGAAGGGCATCCGCTGCGTAAAACATATGCTGGATAAGTTGGCGTTCATTCCACTGTGGCGACCCCAGGTTAATAAAGGGAGTAAGGGACTAAGCAGAAAATAAAATGAATAAATGAATGAATATAAAACTTGCTACAATTTATCAAATTTTCTAATTCATTAGTAAATTACATTAATTGTACTGGTTTCTGTTTTTTTTTTCCTTTCAGCGGTGGCACAAGATGACTAAACCCACCGAGCTCACAACCTCAGATGTCAATGATCTCACACATACAGGGATTATGGATGAAGCTTCTGTCTGACATCACTTTCTCTTTCCTGTAAAATGACCTTTAATAACAAATTGCAAAACAATACCACTCTATTTAATTTTTTAAATCAAAGAGTACACTGAAATGGGCTATGTGTATGTACGTCTGTTTTCCTCTCATTTCTTTCTGTACATCCTTTTTGTAATCAGAGGGGGTTGCGGTACATTTGTGAATAAATTAATTGCATCTAAACAGATTGTTATATTCCTGTGTTAATTCACAGAATTTCTGTCAGATTTTCTCACCTAATTTAGATCAATATGGGGAATGAATGCGTTTGATTAGTGGTCTATTTCTCTCAATTTTAGCAAATGTGATATATATTATAGTGGCTGAATTGAAGGCCACACATGTTTATTCTTTTTTTTTTTATTAGAATATGCAAAAAGGTACACAAATTAGGATCATACAAAATAAAACATAAAAAACAACAATGAAAAACAAAACAACAACAACAACAATACAGTCAGGTACTGGCAGGTGCGTGCGTGCGTGTGTGTGTGTGTGTGTGTGTGTGTGTGTGTGTGTGCATGTAAAGGTAACATGGTGGACAGGTCAGAGTACATACATAAGGGTCAATAACAGTCAATAAATGAAGCAAGTGTCATAGATATAAATAAACAAATAGAAATAAACCAGTCAGTGGTAAAGAGTGACAACGCTAGTAATGTATGATAGTAATGATGACAGTAAAGAGAAAGGACAACAGTAATAACTGACAATAACAATAAATCACAAGTACTACACCAACTGCTACTACAGAAAGTTACAAATATTACAACTATTATTGCAGCTGCTACTACAGCCACAACAACTATTACTACTACGTCTACAACTACTGATACTACTACAACATCTACTACAACTGATACTACTACAACATCTACTACAACTGATACTACTACAACATCTACTACAACTGATACTACTACAACAACGTTTCCTACTACTACTACAGTAATCACTAGTACTACAACATCTACATCAACAACATCTACTACCTCTGATACTACTACACAGACTACTACTACTACTACCCCAACACCTTTACTACTTCTGGTACCACTACACCAACGACATCTACTACTACAGAAACTACTACAACTACTACTTCAACAATCCCAACTACAAATACAATCGTTACTACTACAATGACTACTACTACTACTACTACTACTACATCTACTACTACTACTACCACTACTACAACAACAACTACAGCAACCTGGATAATGACAATGGTAGAAATATGTGTAATAATAACAATGAGGAGACAACGGGAGGACAAGTCAGAATAGCAACGACAACAATGGCAACAAGAGAAAAAGTCATACTATTAATGATAATTAATGATAATAGTGAGGAGGTGAGGGGAGGTTGGGAAATCAGGAAGAGGACCAAAAATTATAATAATGAATAATAGTAATAATAATAATAATAATAATAGTAAGTAGAAGAAAGGAAATAGGACAAGGGAGAAAAAAAACAAAAAAACTGAAAAGGAAGAGTGGGAAAAAAAAAGTTGAATAATAAAGCGCTGCAAACAAAACAATGAGAATAATAATAAAAAAACGTTACTATAGTAATGATAATATACAAATAATAAAAACTAAAAGTAAAGAATAATATTAAAAAGAAGAATTTATCTAACAATTTGATGAATTAATAATAGTATAATAATAATAATAATAATAATAATATATCAAGAGGTGGGCCGGGAAACGTGATGACTACAATACACTCACGCCGACAAAAAAAAAAATAATAATAATAATAAATAAATAAATGAATAAATAAAACTATTGTTAAAGCTGTTTTATTATTATTATAAGGAGGTAAAAGTTATCTAATCTGCCTTGAAGTGTACGGTGTTTGTCAGTTGCTTTGTGATGCATTAAAAAAGTATGACGTGCAGCATGGATCAGTCCGGTGCAAATGCCCAGGCTGCCATGCCCACGTCACACTTACCCTGTGAATGTACTATTTGTAAGTATGTGCAAGTATTTTAAATTTAATTTTTTTAATACTTGTTTTTTTTCTTTTTTTTGTTTTTTTTCTTTCCTCTTTTCCTTTATCTGTTGTTAGACCGGCCAGGTAATTATCATTATCAGCGCGAGTACACCACAGCCACCACGACCCCCCGCCAACCTCACGATCCCTTTCTCTCCCACCTCTTGAGGGAGAGAGAAAAATAATAATAATAATAATGGTAATAAATAAAAATAATAATAATAATAAAATGAATAAATAAATTTGAGAGAGACAGAAAAGGAAAACAAATATTAAGGGGTAGAAGTACAGAAAGACTGAATTATAATGTGGCAAGTATTTATGAAATTTATAATAGATTTTTTTTTTCCTTCCCTCCCTCCCTTTCCCCTCCTTTCCCCCCTCTCCTTTTTTTATTTTATTTTTCCCTCTTTGATTCATTTTATTTTTATTTAAATTTAATACCAGAGAGAGTTTTTTTTTTGTTTGTTTTTTTTCTTTTTACCTCCACCTGACCCCCTGTCCCCCCTCCCCTCCTGTCTGTGTACTGATGCAGGTGTTGTTGGGGAGTGGCTTCAGGCAAAGAGGATCATCAATGGAGATGTATTCTGATAATAAGTTTTTCCAGGATGAAATGTGGATGGTATTTCTTAATTTCCAGTTCATGAGGATAGTTTTCTTGGCGACAGTCAGCGCCACCAGCAATAACGGACCATCTGTATTATTTATATCTATTGTGGATGTATCACCTAATATGCAGAGGGAGGGAGACAGTGGGATGTGACATCCCAATAAGTTGGAGAGTGAGTCAGTAACCTTTTCCCAAAATGATTTAATTGAAGTGCAATGCCATAAGGCGTGAAAATAAGTGTCCGGGGTGTTTTGTGTGCAATATGAACATATTTCTGATGTGAAACCCATTTTAAATAATTTCTGCCCAGTTAAATGAGATCTGTGAAGTACTTTATACTGTATAAGTTGTAAGTTAGCATTTTTAGTCATGGAGAATGTGTTTTTGCAAATTTGAGTCCAGAATGCAGCATTGAGAGTAATGGATAAGTCTGATTCCCATTTAGCGGATGGTAGAACTAATGTGTTGTCTGATTTTGATATCATTTTGTAAATTTGGGAGAGCAATTTTTTGGAGGAAGATATACTGATAAACTCTGAGATTTGAGGGGAAAGGTCTAGATTGATTGATTGATTTAGTAATTTAGATTTAATTGATGATTTGATTTGTAAATATTCTAAAAAGCAATTACTCCCAATGCTGTATGTCTGGGCTATATGGGAAAATGGTGCCAGGTTATTATTATTAAAGATATGCTGAAGTTGTGTGATTCCCTTATCTGCCCATGTACGAAAGTTGAGTGGCTTCTTGTTAGCTAGGAAATCAGGGTTATTCCAGATTGGGGTGTATTTAGATGGTGTGAGTGGAGAATTTGTGATCTGATAGAATTTCCACCAGGCTGTCAGAGTTGCTTCTATTGTTGGCATTTTAAAACAGTGATGATTTTTGATTGTTTGACTATGAAAAGGTAATTCTGAAATGTTTATGTCTTTGCAGATTGATTGTTCAATATCTTGCCATGCATATTCTGATGGGTTAGGTTTAATCCATTTATGTACATTTTGGAGCTGATTTGCCAGAAAATAGTTGAAAAAATGTGGTGCTTCTAATCCTCCAATTGGTTTTGGTTTCTGTAGGGTTGTCAATTAAATTTTTGGGGTCTTGTTTTTCCAGTAAAATTTTGTTATCAATGAATCTAGAGATTTGAACCAGGTACGAGTGGGCTGTGTTGGGATCATTGAAAATAAATAGTTTATTTTTGGGAGTATGGACATTTTAGTTACAGATATTCTGCCCATAACGGATAATGGTAGGTTCATCCAACGTTGAAGATCGTCATCTATTTTCTTAAGTAGTGGAGTATAGTTGAGGGCAGACAACTCTGATAGCCTGGCAGAAACATTGATACCCAAATATGTGATGTGGTTGGTGCACAGAGGAATTTGTGATGGTTGGGATGTCACATCTACACTGGTGGAATTTAATGGAAGTATAGCCGATTTATTCCAGTTGATTGAGTATTCAGAAATATTTGAGAAGCTGTCAATAAGTTTTATTGTTTCTTGTAATGATGTTTGGGGATTTTGTAAGTATAATAATATATCATCAGCGTAAAGACTTATTTTATGGTCTATGTTTAATGTTTGAATTCCTTTGATGTAGTTGTTTTGACGGATAGCTGCTGCAAGTGGTTCAATGAATATGGTGAATAGAGAGGGAGAGAGAGGGCATCCTTGTCTAGTTCCCCGGTGTAGAGTGAAGCTGCGTGATGTTAGTCCGTTAGTAATGACTGTAGCTGATGGTGATGTGTAGAGAATTTTAATCCAATTAATAAATGACACCCCAAAACCAAACCTCTCTAATGTGGAAAACAGGAATTTCCAGTTCACTTTGTCAAAGGCTTTTTCTGCGTCGAGTGTGACTATGATGGATTTGTTTTTGTTTATTGATGAATGGTGTATTAGGTTTAAGAGTCTGCGTGTGTTATTTGATGCTTGTCTACCTTTAATAAAACCGGTTTGGTCTGGATGGATTATAGATGGCATGATTTTTTCTATTCTATGGGAAAGTGCTTTAGCAAATATTTTAGTGTCTACGTTGATTAGTGAGATTGGACGATAGCTTGATGGTAATGTTGGGTCTTTATTGGGTTTGAGGAGGAGTACAATTGTGGCTGTGTTCATGGTGTCTGGAAGTTTTGTTTTTTGTTTTGATTCGTTCAGTAAACAGATGAAAAGTGGTGATAAAATAGACCAAAAGTGTTTGTAGAACTCAGCAGGGAAACCATCAGGACCTGGTGATTTATTATTGGGCATAAGTTTAAGAGCGTTGGAAATTTCTTGTTCTGATAGAGGAGATTCAAGAGTATTTATTTGCTGTTCGTTTAGTTGAGGTAAGTTGATATTGTTGAGAAATGAATTTATGTCATCCTGGGATGGG
>CAIGQZ010029915.1:0-11585 GCA_903798205.1 Danio tinwini | reverse complement strand
AATATTTGATCAGTAAACAGTAAAACAAACTAAACTGAACAAAGAGTACATGTTCTTTCATCTTAAACAAAGAAATCTTCCCAACGAGACACATGCACTTTAGAATACCTACCGTGCTAATGTTAGCCTTTGATTTGAACTGTTTCTTTAGCTCAACCCCTCAGGTATGCAGGGCCTGTTTTCAGAGAAGTACCTCTTTGATACACCCAACCCCAGATCTGTTGCATGAAAGGCATGCAAAGCCGTCCTCCAATTGCCTGTCCCTGTGGGGGGGGTTATTATGGCGTGCAGTTTTGAGACGGACTGATCTCTGCTAGACTGCAGGCGGAGTCATTCACTCCTATCAAAACCACTGCAGTCGGCCTGTTATCTCCAGATGAAAAAAAAAAAATCATTGTTTCATATGCAGGAGTAAAGCACAGACAATCAAGCTGATCAAGCTAAGTAATTTTTGGATGGTGGCATTTACATTGCAGGGTAATAATTTAATTGCGGTGTGAAATAATATTGAGATGGCTTATGATATAGAAGAGTTTTTCAAGCGCCCTCGCAGTCACAAAACTTATCTTTGATAAGCAAATTTACATGAAAATATATTCTCTTTTTCTAATGGCTTAAATGTTACCCTTACCTTGTTTACTATACATGGATTAATGAATATGCCAATTAGCCTGTCATTCCACTCATTCACAACTCAGCAGCGGACTTGATTCAATTCAATTCTATTCACCTTTACTTCTACAGCGCTTTTACAATGTAGATTGTGTCAAAGCAGCTTCACATAGAATATTATAGTAAATTGAAACATCAGTTCAGTTTTCAGTGTTTTAGTTCAGTTTAGTTTAGCTCAGTTCAGTGTGGTTTAATAATCACTACTGAGAGTCCAAACACTGAATAGCAATTACATCGATGCGCAGCTCTAAAGATCCCGAACCAGACAAGCCAGGGGCGACAGCGGCGAGGAAAAAAACTTCACCAATTGGCGTAAGTGAAGAATTTAAAAAACCTAGAGAGAAACCAGGCTCAGTTGGGCACGACCATTTCTCCTATGGCCAAACGTCTTGTGCAGAGCTGCAGTCTTGCCGCCGGAGGCTGGAGAATGCTGGACCTTAGGGAAGATTCGTCTGTCCCTGGAGCGTCACAGGAATCAGTCACATGCTCTCCACTCTTCCATGACCACCACAGCAGCTGCTCAGTATACGGCCTGGTCCAGGATTATGAAAACCTTGGGATCATCTCGTCGCTGGTATTGGATCGCATCAGTGGTGCTGCATAGTCTGAGGGCCTCAGGATGAGTACCCCCAGGTGGAAATAGAGAATAAAGAGAATAATTAGCGTAGCTGCTGTTTATAGTGTATATAAACGAGATGCAAAAAACCTGCGTGGGGCACACATATGTGTCATACCGCTAAGTGATGCACTGAGTGTATGCTTTGCTAAAAAGATGCAAATTTGATGAAACTTGAGATGCAAAGAGGAGTTGACCACAATGACAGGGTTTGAGTCCGATGAAGAACGATTCCAGTAAGCAGGTAAAACAAAAACAAAAGCCAAAAAATTAAATAAACAAGTAAATAACAGAGCGAGAATGTGGGATAATCTGAAAACGTGGTAAAAAGAAGGCAAGGGCTTTTCTTTTTCTTCATTGTTTTTTTTAACTGTTGGTTGGGTTTAGAAAAGTATGTGGCCGGGTCAATCGGTGCTTTTGAAAACACTATTGGTTGGGTTTCTGAAAGGATAAGGGTGGGTCAGTCGATTGGTGAGTCAGTTATTCAGTCAGTCAGTCCACAGTGGCCACGGTGGATTTATGCGAGAACAGCAGACGCGAATGGCACTCACTAGAGAAATTTGAGATCTAAAAAAGCGTACACAGCGGCCTCTGGTGGATTCGTGAAAACAGAAATGGCAAAAAAGCATACCTCCTGGGATGTACTTGGTGCTCTCCAGAAATGTATGTAGCGGTACATTTTCAGAACGAGCCTGGGTTGGATTTATACTTCATGTCAAGTGATCAGCGTGACCCACGGCAACTGCCTTGTATGCGGTCATGTCTTTATATTTATTTGCAATATCACTTCCGAAATGCTAGCTGGCAGTAGGTTTTTATGTTCCTCTGTGTTGAGTTTCTTTGCGATTGTTTTGTTTTTTCTGAATGTTTTTCCTCAATGTAAAAGTAGCTAATACTTGCTCATTCAGAGGCGGAAACTATTGAACGTGCAACAACTTTAATTATAAGGTAAACACAAAACATTTCTATCTGGAGCTCCTTCATGGACTCGACACTTGTAAACAATCACTCCATCAGGCTCGCGGCTTCCGCGGCTCTCAGCCCTGCCCACACTCATCACGCTACCAAACTGAGCAATCGCAGAGATTGTGCTATGTGTTATTGCAACGTGTAGTTATATTTTTTGTATCTATATACATCTATGCGACTGCATGAAGGCTACGGCGGACCATACATGTGCGATAGACGGACATGACAGATTGACAGAAGTATAAAGCAACCTTATGGAATAAACTTTAGGCAGTTGTTATCGCAGAAAGTCTGAATAAAAAAAAAAAAGTTTGAAAGTTATTTATCCAGATTATAAAATTAATAAATACATGCTTAATACATGCAAATGTACACAGAATGTAACAAGTTGACAAAAAAAAATTGTTCTGAGCTGTAAGAATGAGATCTGTTGTAGATTTTTTCTAAAGATGTTGTGGTAAGTATAGTTTAGGTCACAGTATATAGCATTAACAAACCATTAACTAACATTACTAGCTTAATAAACTATTAATTAGCTGTTTTTTTAGTAATTAGTAGGGCCAGAGATTGTGCTGACATTTTTTGTCTTTTTTGTTAAGAATTCAGTAAAAAAAATCTGCAGATTTATGCTGAATAATTTTAGCATTGCATCTAAAAACTTAATATATGACATTAAATTAAAATCTTTTTTACTTTTATTTATTGTTTACAATGCAAATCCATCTAGAGCCACTTATTGGTAAACAAAACAAGTCTCTCATATAATATATCTACTAAAAGACAGAAAATAAATCAAATGAACACTTTAATAGTAGTCAATATTATTACCAAATTAGCATTAGTCAAAATGTATTAAACAACTGGATAAATATAATTTTACACACATTTACACAAGTAAATAAATAGACTCAATGATGGGCCAACAATCTGCGAAAGTCTGCAGATCTCAGATTCTGTGTGGGTCTAGTAATTAGTAACATAGAAGTTGGGTTTAGGTTTTAGGTATGATTAGGGATGCAGAATAAGATCCTACTTTATAACTACTAATGAACAGTTAATGTCTTTAAAATAGGCGGTGTTTCCCAAACCTGTTCTTGAAGGCACACCAACAGTACACATTTTCAACCTCTTTCTAATCAAACACACCTAAATCAACTCATCAGAACATAAGAGACTCCAAAACTTGATGTTAATAGATCAGATAAGGGAGACATCCAAAATATGAACTGTTTGTGTGCCTCCAAGGACAGGGTTGGGAAACACTGGTTTACACTATGGATCTCTGATAGAGTTGTCACTAGATTGTTTTTTCACACCAAACAAAATTAAGAAAAGAAAACATCCATTGAAAACGACCTAAAATGTCATCACTGTGATAAAGTTTTTTTTCTTCATGTTATCTAATATCTGCAAAATATACAAATTTATTTTCTCTTCTTTCTTTTTTTATTTAAAAACATGTCAATCAATGAGGCCTACAAATGTTATGAAGCAGGCGGACAGACTGGGTGAGATAAAGATGTAACAGTTTATTAAGACAACGTAGAACACAAACAGGTGACCAGACTGGGAGGATGAATGAGCTGGATGGATAACTGTCCTTTTCTTGGCAGAATGGAGGAGACACAATGGGGAAGACGGATAGCACACACCACTGACTGGATACACGGGAGACAGGAACAACTAGAGGTAAACAAAGACACGGTAAGTACAAGGATGTTATTTCGTGAGTGTTAGCCAGGAGAGTGAACACTCAGAGTCCGCTTCATATAAACGAGCCCGGACACTGAGTGAAGTGAGGTGTGTGCTTATATAGTGAGACGGGATTGGATGCAGCTGTGCTTGATTAAAACTCAGGTGATGGTGCTCGCTGTGATTGAGTGCAGGAAGCCTGGCCAATCCGTGACATTACCCCCCTCCCCAGGGCCCGCTTCTGAGGGCCTAAGACTCTGACGCCGTGGTGGTCTGCCTCTTCCACGAGGTGCCGGGAACTCTGGGTGATTGGAGTGGAACTCTTCCATTAGTGAGGGATCTAAGATGTCGGATCTGGAAACCCACGATCTCTCCTCTGGTCCATATCCCTCCCAGTCCACAAGGTATTCTAACCGACCCCCACGACGCCAGGACCGCAGAATGTCCTTGACGGAATAGATGGAGCCTTCTTCAATCAACAGTGGGGGAGGGGGTTCCTCTTCGTGACCAGGCTCTGTGGAGGGAATCAGAGGGTCGTAATAAGGTTTTAGAAGTGAGACGTGAAACGTGGGGTGGATTCTGTACTGTGGAGGGAGTTGTAGTTTGTAGGTGACGAGGTTGACCTGTTCCAAGATGGTGAAGGGACCAACAAACCGGGGACTGAGCTTCCTGGAGGGCAGTCGTAGGCAGATGTCTCTTGTGGAGAGCCAAACCTTCTGCCCTGGATGGTAGGTGGGGCCAGCAATCCTTCTTCTGTCCGACACCTCCTTAGCTCTGCGGACTGCCCTCTGAAGATGGTGATGAGCCTCGTCCCAGACTCTCTCGCTCTCTCGAAACCAGTGATCTACTGCGGGGACATCAGATGGTTCGCCATCCCAGGGAAAGAGTGGAGGTTGGAACCCTAGGATACACTGGAATGGCATGAGTCCGGTGGTGGATTACCGCAGTTAATTCTGGGCGTATTCTGCCCAGCCCAGAAACTGGTTCCAGGAGTGTTGGTGGCCGTGACAGAAGGTCCAAAGGAATCGTCCCACCTCTTGAATCTTCCTCTCTGTCTGGCCGTTGGTCTGTGGGTGATATCCAGACGAGAGGCTGACAGTCACACCCAGGAGTTTGAAGAAGGCTCTCCACAGTCGGGAAATGAACTGTGGGCCTCGATCCGAGATGATGTCTTCGGGTAGACCAAAACATCGGAAGACGTTATTGAACAGATTTTCTGCTGTCTCTAGGGCTGTGGGGAGTCCCTTCAAAGGAATCAGACGACAGAATTTAGAGAACCGGTCTACTATTACCAAAATACAGGTATTACCGTCTGATGCAGGAAGGTCCGTCATAAAGTCCACTCCTAGGTGTGACCAGGGACGATTCGGGATAGGCAAGGGATGGAGTTTGCCGGTCGGTAGATGACGAGGGCTCTTGGACATGGCACATTCTTGACATCCTTGGACATACCTTCTCACATCCCTTGCCATGTTCGGCCACCAATAGCGTTGGGATAGCAGTGAGAGGGTGTTGTTGGTCCCGGGATGCCCAGTGCCCAGGGAGGAGTGGATGGAGTGAATCGTATCTACCCGTTGTTCAGTGGGAACGAACTGCCGATTTGGTGGGCAACCCGGCGGAGGTTCTGGAGTGGCGATGGCTGGAGGGGCAGACCACTCAATGGGACAAATGGTGATATGGTCAGGGAGAATCCTAGCTGGACTTTCAACTGTTTCCGGAGGATCATGCATTCGAGATAATGCATCGGATCTGATATTTTTTGACCCAGGGCGGTAGATAATAGAAAACTGGAACCTGGAGAAGAACAGTGACCACCGGGCCTGACGAGGACAGAGTCGTTTGGCATCTTTGAGATATTGTAAATTCTTGTGGTCTGTAATGACTTGAAAGGGGTGTTTTGCGCCCTCCAACCAATGTCGCCACTCCTCCAGGGCGAGCTTGATTGCGAGAAGCTTCTGGTTGCCGATGTCGTAGTTCTGCTCCGCTGGGTTAAGCTTCCGTGAGAAATAGGCGCATGGATGGAGTAATTTAGGCGTCCCGTTGTGTTGGGATAGAATCACTCCTACTCCTGTGGTGGATGCATCTACTTCAAGGATGAATGGAAGGTCTGGGTTAGGGTGGGAGTGGGGCTTGGGTAAACGCCTCCTTGAGGTTTTGGAAGGCTGCGGCCGCTTCGGAAGACCAGACTAGTTTTTTGGGTTTGTTTTTCAGGAGGTTAGTGAGTGGAGTGGTGACAAGGCTGTAGTTCCGGATGAAGCGCAGATAGAAATTCGCAAATCCAAGGAATCGTTGTAATTCTTTTATGGTTGTGGGTTCTGGCCAGGACACAACAGACTTGATCTTCCCCTCGTCCATACGAACACCTGTTTGTTCGATGATGTATCCAAGGAACTGGACAGACTTTTCATGGAAGGAGCATTTCTCAGCTTTCAGATACAATTGATGTTTCCTTAGTGTTTGTAGGACCTCCGCAACATGGTGGCGATGTTCTGCCTCTCCGAGAGTAGATGATGATATCATCTATATAAACAATGACAAAGCTATGCAGGAACTCCCGGAGGACTTCGTGAATAAAGTTCTGGAATACAGAGGGGGCATTAACCAGACCATAGGGCATAACCAAGTTTTTATATTGGCCAGTAGGGGTCACAAAAGCTGTTTTCCACTCATCATTCTCACGTATTCTCACTAGGTTGTATGCGCTGCGGAGGTCCAACTTAGTAAAGATTGTGGCGGATTGTAATTGCTCCAGGGACGAGAGGAAGAGGATATCAGAACTTGATGGTACTTTGGTTCAGAACTCTATAGTCTATACATGGTCGCAGCCCTCCATCCTTCTTGGCAACAAAGAAGAAACTGGATGCTGCGGGTGACGTGGAAGGACGAATATACCCCTGACTTAGAGCCTCTTGAATATACTCCTCCATGGCCTTAGTCTCTGGAAGTGATAACGATAGATTCTCCCTTTAGGCAACGGAGCATCTGGAACTAGGTCGATGGCGCAGTCCCATGGCCGATGTGGAGGTAGCTGGAAAGCTCTCTTGGGGCAAAAAACGTCCTTGAAAGAGGAGTAAATTTCAGGAATATGAACAGATAGTTTCTTGACTGGACTTTCGATGAAGTGACACAGACAGATATGGGTTTGCGAGGCTGAAGACGAAGATCAGGAAAACATTCTGGTGTGCATCCTTCGCCCCATTTCTTGATCTCTCCTGTGCCCCAAGAGAGGATGGGATCATGCTTCACCAGACACGGGCGCCCTAGGATGATGTCCATGGTGGCGCCCGCCAGAACCAAGAATTGAATTTTCTCCGTATGTAGCAGTCCGACTTGGAGTTGAATAGGTTCACATCTGCGATGGATACGGGCCTGAGAATGAATTTTGCGGGTTATGGATTGGATCTGGTAGACATGCGTCGAGGCTTCGGTGCTGAGTTGAAGTTGTTCACAGAGGGCATGGGAGATGAAATTCCCAGCTGACCCGGAGTCGATAAGTGCGGTGGCTGTAACAGAGATAGAGTGAGAAGTTAACAGAACATTTGTAGTGAGCAGATGCATCTTCTCTATATCTGAACTGAATACTCACCGGGCAACATATGGGACAGAGTGGACAGCCCAGACGGACATGTCCACTAGCACCGCAGTACATGCACAGACCCTGGGTCAGCCTCCTCTGTCGCTCGGCGGTTGTAAGTCTACCCGACTCAATGATCATAGGTCATGATCTGGTTCTGGAGGGGTTACTGACTCAGACGGATGGGGAGTGCTTGTAGGACTGGCTTAGGGTCACGTTGGTAGCTTTTCAGACGCTCAGAACATCGGAGAGAAAGTTGAATGAATTTCTCTAAGCCCATAGTGTCATCCAGTGCTGCGAGCTGTACCCTGAGCTTGGGTTCCAAGCCGAGCCAGTACGTGGTGAGGAGAGATCGCTCATTCCATCCACTGGCTGCAGCTAGAGTACGAAAGCGTAAAGCATAATCCTGTGTGGACATCATACCTTGTTTCAGATAGTATAGTTGTTCTCCAGCCGCTACTTCCCCATCTGAACGACCAAATACCTCCTTAAAATTTGTTGTGAATGCTTGGAGGGAAGTCGTTACCGGCCCGGCTTGCTGCCAAATGGCTTCGGCCCACCGGAGAGCAGGTCCAGATAAAAGGGAGATGATATAAGCAATCCTGGTGCGATCTGTGGGGTATAAAGCAGGTTGCATGGTGAATACTAGAGAACATTGTAAAAGAAATCCATTGCACTCCTCCGCCCCGCCTGAGTAGGGCGCTGGTCGAGCCATGGGACTGGAAGAGGTGGTGGACAGCGAAGAAGGCGATGCAGAAGTGCTCGGGACTGGCGGTGCTTCGGGAAGTGGCGCTGATGGTAGTAGGATCCTCTTCAAAGTGTCCACCAGCTCTTGAAAGTGATCGGGAGTGCTCATGTTGTCAACGGTTGTGGTCCGGGCTTCTGTTATGAAGCAGACGGACAGACTGGGTGAGATAAAGATGTAACAGTTTATTAAGACAACGTAGAACACAAACAGGTGACCAGACTGGAAGGATGAATGAGCTGGATGGATAACTGTCCTTTTCTTGGCAGAATGGAGGAGACACAATGGGGAAGATGGATAGCACACACCACTGACTGGATACACGGGAGACAGGAACAACTAGGGGTAAACAGAGACACGGTAAGTACATGGATGTTATTTTGTGAGTGTTAGCTAGGAGAGTGAACACTCAGAGTCCGCTTCGTATAAACGAGCTTGGACACTGAGTGAAGTGAGGTGTGTGCTTATTTAGTGAGACAGGGGATTGGATGCAGCTGTGCTTGATTAAAACTCAGGTGATGGTACTCGCTGTGATTGAGTGCAGGAAGAGCCTGGCCAATCTGTGACAACAAATCAATCAGTTCCAATATTTTCTTATAAGCATAACAAGCAATTTACAAACAAATTTTAAATTGCTGGCAAGGCATGCAAATTATATAATGCTTATGCAATTTACTCATACTATAGCTAGCTACAATTTGTATGAATTTAATAAGAAAAGTCATTCTGATCGCACATTCTGGCTGCACGGTGGCTCAGTGGTTAGCAATGTCACCTCAAAGCAAGAAGGTCACTGGTTCGAGTCCAGGCTGGGCCAGTTGGCATTTCACTGTGGAGTTTGCATGTTATCCCCGTGTTTACGTGGCTTTCCTCAAGGTGCTCTGGTTTCCCCCACAGTCCAAAGACATGCGGTATAAGTGCAGTGGATGAAATAAATTGGCAATAATGTATGTGTGTGAATGAGAGAGTGTATGGGTGTTTCCCAGTACTGGGTTGCAAGTGGAATGGAATCTACTGCATAAAACATATAAAACATGAATAGTTGGTGGTTCATTAAACTATTGCGATCCCTGATAAATAAAGGACTAAGCCAAAGGAAAATAAATGAAATTCATTCTAATGTTATAAATGAACACATACACTTGTTAATTTCAGTGCATTACACTGCCTCATAAAACATTGTTGTTGAGAACAAGCAACAGGTTCCTGCATGATTTATAGGTTTATGCTGGACTAAAATGCTTTGGGTTACCCATCAGCAGGGCTTTACATTAACACCCGCCAACCCGCCAAATGCAGGTAGATTTCGGTTGTGGCGGATTAGGTAGCCACTCCCACTAGCCACTTTGTCTGGCTGAAACTTAAAAATTGCTAGTGCTGGCTCGTCATCACTACAGATTAGACTGTTAGTTTATGACCGTTTGTCTATATGCGTACAAATGTGATCTTAGAATCGAGAAGCAGCAGGACTGACAAAAACAGCTTTTCGAGCAAGAAAAAGAAAGCAGGTGAATAACGAATGAGAGGATCACGCGTACGGTGAGACAGGCTTTCCTCACTCACTGACGAGGGCTTAAGTGTTGCGCGCACAAATGATTTGATGCGTGCGAGTGTTTAAAACTCCTGTGCCGTTTCCTCACTCGAAGCAACCATGCCTGGAAACGAAACTAGTTTGATGCTCGTGCACCCAGAGTCCTTCAAGGGCTCGAGATTCTTTGTAAGCAGCAGCAATTGTTGTGCTTTCGCTTTAACCATTCTTTAAACAGATTATAATCTGTTTAGAAAATTATTTTTTCATGTTTTTTAGAGTTTAATAATCATCCTTTACAATAACATTGTTTTAATATGTTGTTGTATGCATAATGTAGTTAACTGGTGATCTGGGATCTTGAGCAAGAACAGACCACTGTGCATTGTTTTAGATGCGTGAGAATATATATTTTTTAAATGTCAGCTATTTTGTTGAATAAAAAGTGTATGTATATAGCAGTATTTTGCTTGTTTTAATACATTATTTAAAATTTGTGGCAAGGAAATAATTACTTTGGTGTGGCCAGAAAAAAAAGGTAAATGCTTATTGTGTTGAGCCCTGAAAAAGTCCTGTGAAAAAAAAAAAAAACTAATTGCAATGTGACACTTTTTTATGAAAGCATAACCCCTTTGCTCATGTTCAATGAGTAAGCTCATGAACAAAAAACGGTTAAATGAATGAGGCAAGTAAAAAAAAAAAAAAACAATATAAATGAAGAAATTTTAGCATGTCAAAGTCAAATTTATGCATATAAAATATATTTTCCCAACAACAAAATTGTGGCTAGTGAAAATGGCAAGTGGCTAGTAATGGTGGGAAACTACTAGCCACAGTGGCTGGTGATTAAAAAAGTTAATGTCAAGCCCTGCCTATCAGACCACTATGAAAGTGATATCTAAAAATGCATCATTTTGTTAATCAATACATCCAAACTGATCTTGGCTTTGAAGGTGTCTAGTTTCTCGATCCATCATCATTGCTAATAGTCTCATTAATAGTCTGTTGATTAATTTTCTGCCGAGCGCATATTAACCTTTTGCCAGCAAACATTCATTATGTTTGTGAGAGGTGTGTTCTGGTAGAGTGTGACGACAGAATACCAAACAACGCTTATGCAGATTTGACTCTGTATACAGCCTTTAGAACGTTAGAGAGGCGCAGAGCTTTTCCTGTTAAAGACCCTCATTTCACAGCACAATGCAGGAATAAAGCAGAAATTGATTCAGCTGCTTTTCCCCTGAAACAGTTTGTATCAACTCCTTTTAAAAGTGCACATTCTGCAGAAAAGTTCAATTAAATATGACAAACTAAGCTATAAGAATAGTGTACTGTGGGACTGGAAGCACACAAGGGCTGGACAAACGGAAACAATATGTTCATGTTGGAGATACAGTTTCAAATATTGTTGGTGTCTTGACCTAATCTTGACATTCTTGTCATGTATCTGCTTTAACTATCAAAAAGAAGAAAGACAACTAAATGAGTTCTGGGATACTGTAGATTAGTTTTTTGTGATGCTCCTGGAAGAGAAATATCACAAGGCTTCTTTAATATATATTTTTGCGTGGACTTGAATGAGGTATCAGACCCTTTTTTATCAAAAGGGTGGGTCTGATTGCTTTATGTATCTTGGAAATGTATTATGTTAAACTGGAAACAGAAACTCCCTCCAATGTGTAAATTTTTTAAACATATCAAAAATGACACACTACATTTAGAATATTTAACATAGTTAACACAAGTCTAAAAAACAAAAACACATATTTTTTGGAAACCTGGAAAAAAA
>CAIGQZ010029906.1:0-10893 GCA_903798205.1 Danio tinwini | reverse complement strand
GAACATCTCAGAAACCCAAGAAATCTAGTGTGAACATGGCATCGAGTGTGCAGGCTGTATGGATGGAAATATATCCTTTGCGTAGGGTGTGAATGCATTTAGCGAGGATGTGAAGTGTAATGGGCGGATTGAAGATTAGAACAGCAAAGGTTTGATGCGGGAGGGCTGAAACTCCTGGGTGGAGTCTGTGATTTAGACCTGAAATGAGAAATTCAGAGAAGTTAGAATCAGGGTGATTATTTAGCTCAGGTAATTTTTTGGATGAGGGTCAGCTTCTAGAGCGGTTTGTCATGATGTCTGGAATGAGAGAAAAAGAGAGAATGAGAAATGACATTTACAACATGGTACATGCACGGCAGAACATAATAAAATGTTTAAGCTAATATCCATGCGAGGCGTCTTAATAAGGGCATGGGCAACTGTGAACGGAAGTGCCTTTTGTTAATGCATAGTACGAAAGCTTCCTTGCTGCAATGTACAAGGATAGTAGAGGCGGGCATTCGTCCCCCCACAGGATGACAGATAGATGGAGAGCTGAGGATGTGGGGCGTGGCTTGTCTGGTGGTCATGGAAATACCTCTTGAAGACCGAGTAGGTGAAGTGATAGTGGATGGAGTTTAAACCCCTTACTGATTTAGAAATGTAAATGTATCTAACGCCTAGTCAATGGATGAAACATTAGAAATGTAAGAAATGTCTTCCTCCCATTCATATCAGTCAAAGCGGGCAGTTTGTTACTTTGCCGTTTTCCTACATTTGACTGGCTTGCCTATATAAACTTACATATGACAATTGTGTGTGGACATATGAGTCAGTGGCAGATTACGATTAGATTTCTATGCTTAATGCATTTAATGATTTCACTAGCTGGGTAATACGCTTTTCAGACATTAAATAGCTGTCGGATGGGGCAGAATATTTATTTATTATAATATATATATTTATTTTGTTTATTTATTTATTAGTTAAATGTATTTATTTATAAATATAACAACTGCCAACTTCAAACCCTGAACTGAAAAGCGATGTCACCACTTAGTAGAAACTGTGTGATAAGAATTTAGTTATGAGCTTTACTTTAATCCATGAATAACTGTGAAATCTTAATGTGATTGAAAAATCACAACATGTATCTAGCCCAGTTCATTCATAAATTCAGAGTCCATTCTTAAACTTTCAAGAGAGAGGGTGGGACCATCTCGAGTATTTTGAGCTCATTGGGTGGTGAACCTTCACTTTCAGCTATTGGCTCAAAGAAGTGTCAATCAAAAAGCCGGCAGCCATTTTGACTGAATTCACTATTGTTATGACTGGAGACACTACTAACGCACTCCAGCGAGTAGTTTGGATGATAACAGTGCATCTAATGGATGTTTATCGACGTAAGAATAAGCTGTGGACTAATGTTTGCGGATTGAAATGCCTGGACTCTTGCAGTCGAATTACTTCATGCTATTAGGATGATATGGATCTGTGGACAGGCGGGATGTTTTAGAGGTGAGTTCTTGTAACTTATCCTATTCGCGCTAGTCTCGTCTTTCAAAGATTTATAAATGTTTAGTCTGTTTTTGAGTGGTTATTTTAAGGCGAGGCTTCCCTTTAGAGCGTGCTATGTACGTTACCGCTGATCTACCACTGGCAGAGAGCGGTGAGGGTTCAGTTTCCTTGTAACGGCTTTGATCGCTGGCTTCTTGAGTGTTTAGGCTTTGATGTTGCAGTAGCAAGTAGCAGCTGGTGCCGAGCAGTGTATTCTTCAAAGCGAAGATAGCGGTGATATGAAACCTGGGGTATTTATAGTAGCTTAGGGATCATCTGATTGGTGCGTAGTGAATTGGATAATGTGGGTCCAGCCGCTAGCAATCATAAGCACGTGATCCTCTCGAAATTAGTTTATAAATAAACTTCACTTAGAGAAGTCACACATTTACAGATTGACATACGAGCTCACAAGATGAGGCAGTATGTTTTGACGGATATGCTTGATCGTTATCAATTGCGTCTTTTGTAGCACTGCATTTATAGAAGCAGTGTAACGTTAAAACGATTTCAACTTTTACCCTAAGCAGCACTCATATGTCATACATATTGTTAATTTCAGAGAAGTGGACCAAAGAGCTTGGAGGTGGGACTAGAGTTGCACGCTTCTGTTTACGGGGTAGCAAGTTGGCATGACAACGGCAAAATGGTGGAACCACACCTGAATGCTGCTGTATCTCTGTTATTTCCACCCAGCCCTGAGTCCTGAATCTTTCATGTCACTGTTAGTTCTATCCAAGTTCTGAATCTTCTGTCTTTAGGGTACTTCCACCCAGCCCCAATCTCCTGTGTCTCTGGTAGTTGCACACAGTCGTAATTAGCTACAACCCAGTTCTGAATCTCTTGTATCTCTGGTGACTCCACCAAGCCTTAAATATCCTCTTATTCTTTGCTGTGACAGTCTCCAGTATTTACTTTTATCAATGAATCTCCTATGTCTCCGGTGAGTCAATCCAGAACTGGAATGAAGTTTTCTTAATTGTTAATTGTTATGCCTGTTGAGTTTCCAGAAATTCCACTCAGCCTCCCTTTCAGAATCAGAATCAGAATTAGAATCAGTTTTATTGCCAAGTGTGCTTCACACACACAAGGAATTTGTTTTGGCAACAGAAGCTTCCAGTGTACATAAAGTGACACAAAATAAATATGAGAAAAGAAAAAGGCGATAAACATTAAACAGAGATGCAGTTAGTCAAAACTATCTGGATGTTGAGTTGTATGTACAGATTGTTGTGAATATACAGGTTATAAGGTGCTGTGTACCAATGCGAATGGAGAAAGTATTGCATTGTATATTGTTATAAGGTGCTGTGTACAAGTGCATATGAGAAAGTATTGCATGTTTATTGCACAGTATGAGAATATTTAACTGTTCATGAGGTAGATGGCCTGAGGAAAGAAACTTTTCCTGTGTCTGGCTGTTTTTGTGCTTGGTGCTCTGTAGCGCTGACCAGACGGTAACAGTTCGAACAGGTAGTGTGCTGGGTGCGAGGCATTCAGAGTAATTTTGTGAGCCCTTTTACTCACTCTGGAAGAGTACAGTTCTTGAAGTGTAGGAAGGGTAGTGCCGGTGATTCGTTCAGCAGTCCGGACTATTCGTTGTAGTCTACGGAGGTCAGTTTTGGCAGCTGAGCTGAACCAGACGGTGATTGAAGTGCAGAGGATGGATTGGATGACAGCTGAGTAGAACTGTACGAGCAGCTCCTGTGGCAGGTTGAACTGACGAAGGAAGTACAGTCTCTGCTGTGCTTTCTTCACAATAGAGTCTATGTGAATGTCCCACTTCAGATCCTGAGAGATGGTGGTGCCCAGGAACCTGAATGACTCTACTGCAGCCACAGTGCTGTTCATGATGGTGAGTGGTTTTCCCCTAAAGTCCACTATCATCTCCTCTGTTTTGAGCGTGTTCAGCTACAGGTTGTTGTATTTGCACCATAAAGCCAGCCGCTCCACCTCCTGTCTGTATGCAGACTCGTCGCCGTTCTGGATGAGGCCGATAACAGTAGTGTCATCCGCAAACTTCAAGAGCTTAACGGAGGGGTCTTTTTCGGTGCATTCGTTGGTGTACAGGGAGAAGAGCAGTGGGGAGAGAACACATCCCTGGGGGGCACCAGTGCTGATGGTGCGGCTGTCGGATGTGATTTTGCCCATTCTGACTAGCTATTGTCTATCTGTCAGAAAGCTGGTGATCCATTGACAGACAGAGCTAGGGACAGACAGCTGGGTCAGTTTGTATTTGAGCAGTGATGGGACTATGGTGTTAAAGGCAGAACTGAAGTCCACAAACAGTATCCTTGCGTAGTTCCCTGGTTTGTCCAGATGTTCTAGGATATAATGCAGTCCCATGTTGACTGCATCATCCACAGACCGGTTTCCTATCTCCTCTTTTAGTACATCAGTTCTGTTGGCTTTGTCCAGCTTTTTAGCCCTTTACAAAAGTACTCCACTAAGTGTATGCAGATCTCTGGTCCCCAAGTCTCCTAGTCCACTCTAGATCTCTCAGCCCTGAACTTTACTTTAGCCCTACAACCCTTGTGATCTTCTTTGTTTCGATGCTCCCCAGGGCTTAATTTGTGCCGGAACACGCCGGATCCGGATCGGATCCAGCACCTCTGAAATCTGATCTGGCACCTAATTTTACTGATCTCCCTCCTCAACCACCTTTCTCCCCCGTCTGCTGTTCACTTCCACTTTCTTCCGCGACTCCCCAACCCTCTTCACTTTCGTCCGTGACACCCCTCAGCCATCCAACCATACCCCCTCATCCCGCTCTTCACTTTAGCCTGCTATACCCCCCGCTCATCTTACCCCCCTGCGCAACACCTTTACATCCTCGGGTAACATGCCGGATCAGGTACCCTGATCTGTTCTGGGACCTCGCATTTCACAAATTAAACACTGATGCTCCCTCATCACCACCAGAGTCTGAAACTTCTTTTTTTTTTTTTTGCAATTTGCAATTTGCCAACCCCTCAACTGGAGTACTCACCCTCCTTTCGCAATTGGTATTTATTTTATTTTTTTTCATTTTTTGTTTCCTTGCTTTGTTACTAATACATACAGTAAGCTGTTCCTGGTCTGTTCTCATCTTTATTTCAGTTGGCTTGTTTTCTGTGATCTCCTGATTTTTTACGGCATATTAGTTTAGTGATTTCTATTCATGCAATTACCCTGTATAATGATAATCAGTTGGTATAGTGTCAGAAAACATACTTATGGTGTTGGACAAGCACATGACATGCTAATGGTTTACTGGAAATAACCAAACTGGCTAATCTTAACCAGGAAGTAACTGTGCGTACAATAGACCAAGCCCACTTCATTTAAAGTGTGGTAAACCTGTACGTTAATTACAAATTTAAAAGGTTTTTGCTCCATATGCCAATTTAAATGAATTACCCTTGGTTTTTTGGGTCATAATAGACCAGCTTGTCCTGGCCGCTGGCTTTTTGTGTGCTCTCTTCAATCTGGTCCTCATACATTTTGCCCCCGTATTTTGGCTCTGCAATTCATCACTTGACCTCATTAGCATGATGGTGGGGGAGGTAGAGTCGACTGTCGAGTGTCGCTCCTCGGGCCACATCACCTCCACAGGGAAACAGAGAACCACTTCCCCTCTTAACCACAGGAAGCTGGAGCTTCTGGCTCTTCTTGAAAAGGAGAGTAAAAAGATTGAACAGCCATTGCACGTGTCCTCCGTTGCCCCATCCATCTTGCTTATAAGGAAAATAGACTCTCCTGCCCCTCCTGTGCCAAACTCCTGTATTCCTGACACTGCTTTCCTATAGCTTTTCTGAAGATACTGCAAATGGCACTTTACTCGTTTAGCTTATATAACCCACACTCTAGACTCAACATTTCATGACAAGTAAGTGCTGTTAAAGCCACTGCAATGTCTCATAGCAGGTGGAAGTCCTTCACTTGAGCCTTTGCTTGACGTTTATATACTGCATTATTTTTGTTGGATAAAAAGCATGTTCTAAAATCAGATATGTAAAAAATGAAAAAGATAAGCATAAAATAAAAAAATTAAATAACTACAAATACAATATTCTTTTTTGTGTCATTTTGGATAACCATATAACTACATAAATGAACACATGAATTATATATCTAACATAAATTATACGTTTTGCAATAAATTTTGCATTTCACATTGCTAAGTGTTTTGTAAATTGCATATACATAAAAAAAAACATTGATTATAAAATAATTATAGACAAAAAATTTGATTAAAAATATTTACTTAAAAATATATACAACATGTATACCTGGAATGCAACACAAGGCGTCTTGGATTCTAAAAAAAGGAATATGTATGGAACAAAATCAATGCCTAAAGTATTGAAATAAAAAGCTTGTCGAATAGCACTAACTGAAAAAAAAAAAAAAACAATACATTGCAAAATGAACATTTAACATGTCCCATTCATACTGTAAAATCATGCCTGATCACTACTACATCTAACAATTCCAAGAGAACTGTTTTGTTTGACATTCATTGAATGTCCTTAGCCCTGGAACTGTGTTTTTTATTTTTTCTTATTATATTATTTTCCTGTTTCTCTTTTTTATGTAGTTTATGTTCTTTATAGCAGTCAATTCACCTTATTCCTTGCATACGAGCGGGCACAGCCATTTGAATCTTTTTGGCTTGAGACTTCCAGTCTCGTTCACTTTCATTCATTTTTAGAAGTTAAAAACAGCTCGTGCTGCTTAATGTTGCAAACTGATATTTTCTTATTATGTTATTCTGCTTTGTCTGTATAGTCATTCTGTTGTTTATTATTTCTAGTCATTTCTCTCATAGGCCACTGAATCGGAAGTTCTAAATTGCAAAAATGAGCGCACTTCCACATTGAAGAATAAGGTCAATAATAATAATAATGATAATAATAAATACCTCTATGAAATATAGGGTTAATAGAGTTTGAGATAATGTGCAGCATTATATGTGTTAAAAGACAATTTACGTGCATGTAACCCCAACGGTCCAAGCAGGGGTAAACCTGCTATACCGGAATGGGAGACTCTCTGTGAGGCGCTCTAGAGGAATGAGGTTTACGTGATTACCAGCTGGCTTTCCTAACATTAGGAGCAAATATAAATGTCTAAAACAGCATTGACTCATTTTTGGCCTACTCATAATCATTTTATTAGCCTACTTATAATGTCCTTATACGGACAATTTAGCTTACCCAATTCACCTGTACCACATGTCTTTGAACTGTTCGCGTGGGTTTACTCTGGGTGCTCTGGTTTCGCCCACAAGTCCAAAGACATGCGCTATAGATGCATTTGGTAAGCTAAATTGTCCGTAGTGTATGTGTAAGAATGAGTGTGTACGGATGTTTCGCAGTGATGGGTTGCAGCACGAAGGGCATCCGCTGCATAAAACATATGCTGGATAAGTTGGTGGTTCATTCTGCTGTGCTAACCGCAGAGTAATAAAGCGACTAAGCAGAAAAGAAAATGAATGAATGAATGAATGAATTTGCTAACTATGTTCAACAAATGTACTGTAAAAATAATTAGTTGATTCACTATTTGTTACTATAAATTAAATATCATGCAACGCACTGTGCCAAATGCCTAAATGCAAATTAATTAAATAACATAAAACTAGCATATCATAATTTTGATACTTTTAAGCATTTTCCAAATGCACAAGTGTTGAGGATAAATTAATACAATAATTTACAATTATAATATATGTTTTACCCTATACCCTTCAGACCAGAATCATTACCATAACATTAATAAATCCAGATAATGCTCTCAACACCTAAATAATGTCAAAAATGTACTCATTAAAACAAATGATTGACTTAACTTTTGCTAGTTTTGTTAATAAATATTGCATTCGACCTGATGACATATGGATACATGCATTTGTAATGAGCACAGTGCAAATATGGCAATATGCAGCAGCTCAATAATTTATCCTAATTTATCAATAAATTATTTAGCTAATCTCTCAGATTTCACAGTGTTAAAATATTGCTTTTTTTCTGTCAAAACACGTGTATCTTTCATAACATGGTCTTTTTTATGAATGAAATACCTAAAAGCAGACTTGCAAATAAAATTTGTTGTGAGCCTTTTAGATTTCAATGTTCTGTGAAAATACTGAGAAGCTAAGTAATATGAGGAAATTGAATTTGAGAGACAATTTAACATAATGGGCATTATTCATGAAGCACAAGCAGAAAGAAATTCTGTGTAAATCGTTCATAAATCCATTCATATGTAAATTGTCACATTCAATTTAATGTAACAATATATGTGCAAATTGTTTTATGTACAGTTTTGACAGAAATCCACTCTGCTCGTGCCTCATGAAAGACAAAAAGCATAACATGGGAAATTGCTCATTATTTAAACACAGAAAGCAATGAAATACCCTATAAAAGTGTTTTGGGAAAATGTGTATTGAGCAAAAGCACTTTCCAGGATTGAGAGTGGGTTTACAGAACTTCAGATTGAGCATGTACATGCCGAAAGTCAGAAATGATTGATTATGGATGTGAAAAAGATCGTCAAGGAGGTTAGTGAAATTAAAAGAATCTTCCCTGGCAGAGCAGATGGTGGAGGTTCATGCTCTATACTGTCCTCCAGCTACACGCAGTGTGTGTGTGTGTGTGTGCTCATTAGCATGATGGTATAGTGTGTGTTAGTTTTGTTTTTTTCTATGCTTATTAATTTTTTTTTGATCCAAACCACAATAAAAAAAGCTTTTTAAAACTTAAAACAATATAATGGTATAAGGGGCAACGCAGTGGCGCAGTAGGTAGTGCTGTCGCCTCACAGCAAGAAGGTTGCTGGTTCAAGTCTCGGCTGGGTCAGTTGGCGTTTCTGTGTGGAGTTTGCATGTTCTCCCTGCGTTCGCATGGGTTTTCTCCTGGTGCTCCGGTTTCCCCCACAGTACAAAGACGTGGTACAGGTAAATTGGGTAGGCTAAATTGTCCGTAGTGTATGAGCGTGAATGAGTGTGTGTAGATGTTTCCCAGAGATGAGTTGCAGCTGGAAGGGCATCCGCTGCGTAAAAACATGCTGGATAAGTTGGCGGTTCATTCTGCTGTGGCGTCCCCGGGGGACTAAGCTGAAAGGAAAATGAATAAATGAATAAATAATAGTATAAGACCACCTTTATGGTCTTTATCTCCATCTGCCCCACCAAAGTGGTGTCAATTTGCTCTGCCCTGATGATTCTCAACTCCACTTGTTCAAATGAAGTGTTCTTTGGTCTGCTCCTGGTTCTCAACTTCATTTGGTGCATCTTCGTGGTCTTCAGTAAATTTTGTCTTGATGGTTTTCAGCTTTGCCTGCTTCGCAGAGGTGGTCTTTGATTTGGTCTGCCTCTTTTTGTGGACCTTGGTGGTTCTCACCTCAATCTGTTTCACCTTGTTGGATCTCACTTCAGCCTGCTTCACCTTGGTGGTTCTCACCTCAGTCTGCTCTATCTTGGTGGATCTCACCTCAGTCTGCTTCACCTTAATGGTTCTAATCTCAGTCTGCTTCACCTTGGTGAATCTCTTCTGAGTTTGCTCCACTATGGTGGATCTCACCTCAGTCTGCTCCACCTTGAGGGTCATTAGCTCAGTCTGCTCCACCTTGCTGGATATCATCTCAGTCTGCTCCACCTTGGTGGATCAAACCTCAGTCTGCTCCACCTTGGTGGATCTCACCTCAGTCTGCTCCACCTTGGGGGTCATTAGCTCAGTCTTCTCCACCTTTGGTGGATCTCACCTCAGTCTGCTCCACTTTGGGAGTAATTAGCTTAGTCTGCTCCACCTTGGTGGATCTCACCTCAGTCTGCTCCACCTTGGGGGTCATTAGCTCAGTCTTTTCCACCTTTAGTGGATCTAACCTCAGTCTGCTCCACCTTGGCAGTTCTCTTCTCAATCTGCTCCACCTTTGAAGTCCACAGTTCAGTTTGCTGCACTAAATGATGTTTCATCTGCTCTGCCTTGGTGGTTCTCATCTGCTTCAGTTCCACCATTTCTTCCCTGGCACTATCAGATCTACCTAATGTAACCCGCACGATAAAAAAACCCAAGAAGATTACAATAATATACTATAAACTTTGGACCAAGCTATCAGAAGTTCACGTTCGCTCTGGAGCCAACTTTGCAGCAAGACAAGGGAAATGATCACACAAGACAGGATTTTTTTTGTATAAAAATAAATGTGATTTATATTGTAAATATTAGGAAAAAGTTAAATAAAACAAATAAACAAATTATACTCAAATTCAGATTTTAAAACGTATGTTTCCCCAAGTAAAAAGTAATAAAATAAAAGATTTTACACTGTATCAAGTGTTTTCTTCACAGAAATAAAAAGTAAAAGGAAAATATAAACAACTTCAAAACTCCTCAGGTAAATAATACAACAATAATAATTGTAACAGTTCAATTATGGAAAATTTGGTCAAAAAAACTAACCCACAAAATTATTTTGCGTGAAACAACAAGGCGATTCGGCAGAATGATTCAACAACAAAAAATATGTATGGTTCACCTGTTCAGTTGTGAAATGTTCAAGTTCAGTTCAATAAATTCAAATGTCTATAATGCACTTGTTGCAGTGTTTTATTTTCCACACTGATTAGTAGCTCAGTCACGAAAAAACAACAGAACTTATTATAGCTCTGGCTCCCAGTTGTTCCTTTGTCCGATAGACGAGGGAAAATGTAAACTCAAATTTCCTACCAATCAGATGAATTGGGCAACACCAAAATCTTGGTTCCATAAAACCGGGTGGCTCGCCAGTTTCCACCAACAGCGAATGTCCTCCAAGATGGCAGAAACAAGAATGTTTAGGACCTTTAGAACTCCACACTCCAAATGTCAGGAAACAGGATTAACAACAGAGAAGAGGAAAAAAAACAAAAGCAGAGAAAAAAAAAAAAACCCAACCTTGAAAACACAAGGTGGAAAGGCATCATTAATTTCCATTCTCCTTTCAATAATACATTTAAATCAGTACATACAATAATTTCTCACATAAATTTAACCAATTTAAATAAAATGGGATAATTGTACAATAAAGCATTTCAACACGCATTTTAAACCACATTATCTTTACTATAAATGCAATTCCGTATTTGTATATGATTAACTAAACAGGAAAAACATCTTACTAGATGCACATGCATTTTATTAGCATGCTAGTTTAGCACACGGTTAGCAAAACACATGTGAGCCATTTGCACGTGCTGAAAGACCGCATGGTCAAACTGCAAATGTCCATTTGTAGCACTGATAAACTTTTCTAAAACATTTAAACGGTAAAATTGCTCTTAATACACACTTACTTTCACATTAATGTGCATATTTAACCATTAAACATACA
>CAIGQZ010029904.1:0-11396 GCA_903798205.1 Danio tinwini | reverse complement strand
ACACTCATGGCTCGTTTCCACTGAGTGGTACAGTACGGTACGGTTCGGGTCGGTACGGGTCACCTTTATCAAGCTTGCGTTTCCATTACAAAGGGTACCCTTTTGGTGGGCGTGGTGTACTACAGAGAGTTTCAGTCGACGTCATTCTTGCTCGAATAAATGTCTACAGTAAAGCTGTACAGTTCGTTTACATTATATGAGAAGCTCTTCTAACAAAATAGATGCTTTAAACATATTAATACTTGTTTATAAATGTTTATTACTAACATTTCTATGAACATGATTTGATTATTACTGCAGATCAATGACAGTGTTACAGCCTACTGTTTGCAATTATATAAAATAAATAAATAAATGCAACATATATGAACACATACAACCCCTTAAAGTCTCCGATGTTACCAATTACAGATAAACTACACACAGCATACATTTAGTCCTTATTTCAGTTCAAAAACAACACGTAACATATACAGTAGCCCACAGTTAGAGCTAACCTCTCATCTGTGTCTGTTATCTTCACCAGCACATGTAGCCTCTGTTAGAGAGTAATTCCGTCATTCCGAGTTCATAGTAGTCCAAAAGGTGATGATAAACATGGCAGTTTGTTCATGATTCAGGTTGCTGAAACTATTTGCTCCTGTCGGGAATCCTTGTAATCCTGTCGGGCTTCTCCTTTTTTTCTGCGCTTCACTCTCGCGTTTGTCCTTTTCTTTCTGAATGGATCAGATGTCGAAGACGCTTCATTAATCACACACGCACGTTATTATTATCAGCTCAAGAAGTTTGTTATATCAAATCTAGACGCGAACGCGGGCTCCCTGAAGAAAGCGAAAAAACGCTCGCACTTTTAGACGGCCTCATAAAACAACAACAGGACACGGCAGATTCTTGGCTTTGTGGCTGTTCATCAAGACAATGACAATGTTTGTTTTCAGCCTGGGTCATCCATGTATCGTTATTATATGCATATAGTTGTCTCGGCTGTGCATTTAAAAACATGGCGGCTCCATTGTTTTGATTCTGGCTAGCTCCACGAGATCGTGACGTACCATTCAGCGTTCAGCTGCGCGTGTAGCTCCACCTTTTGGTACCCTTTCTCGTCTTTGGTACCCTTTCGAAAGGGTGCCAAAAAAGTGGTACGGTGCGGATCGGTTCGGTACGCTTTTGACAGTGGAAACGGCCATAAAAGCGTACCGAACCGATCCGTACCGTACCGTACCACTCAGTGGAAACGGGCCATAAGTTTCTCCTCGAGTCCAGCGTGAACCAGGGACTCGTCACAGATGCTTCAAATCACACACAAAAAAAAACCCAGCCTTGCAAAACACAAGGCAAACATCAATTAATAGAACATCTTTAACATTAAATCTCATATATACAAGCTTTATATGCACATTTACTTAACGTATTTACACACATTGATCATAACGATCTCCAAATACCACATTTTATAATATCTCATTAACTCATCAGCATTACTACATGTCAGATAGCTTTAGCCCATATATAATCAGCTGTAGCTCGAGCGCCTCGCTCGCGGCCTATATAAATACATCTCATATTAATTTTGTGTCTAATTTGTGATGTTTAAATATTAAATATCATGTAAACAAAGTAAAGACATGAATCTCAACTTACCAAAGTGAAAAGGTGTATTTTTATCAATAAAATTCTCTACAGATCCGCGTCAGTAACTGCTTACAGCTCCGCCACATCCGCTTCTCACTCGGATGTCTGCCGACAACAGTTAATCATTTCAACTCTCACTTCGATGAATTCTCTATTCAGTGATGATTTCTCAGTTCGACGACGTATTTTGATGCTGTTAAATCGGTTTCAAATCACTTATTGAATGCGAAGGGGCTCTGGATCTCTCTCAGTTGCTGTCTCGTCTCTCTCTCGATCATCTCTCTGCATCATTTAATATTCTCAACTGTAACTTTTCAACTGTAACTTTCTCAACTGTAATTTTTCCAATCATAACTTCCTCTCTTGACCATATATGGTGCGTCGGTGGAGTTCCGCTCACTCTCCCGTTGATTCTTAAAGGGCCCATGACTTTAATACATAGAATGAATAAATGGCTCATTTTCCTTGCTTTCTTTCTCTTTTTCACATCACTTCCACTTTTCATTAATAACTTAGGTTATCTGGGTTACATTTAGTTATGTGTTCTTGTATTCATTCATTCATTTTCTTTTCGGCTTAGTCCCTTTATTAATCTGGGGTTGCCACAGCGGAATGAACTGCCAACTTATCCAGCATTTGTTTTACGCAGCGGATGCCCTTCCAGCCGCAACCCATCATTAGGAAACATCCACGCATTCATACACTACGGACAATTTAGCCTACCCAATTCACCTGTACCGCATGTCTTTGGACTGTGGGGGAAACCGGAGCACCCGAGGAAACCCATGTGAACGCAGGGAGAACATGCAAACTCCACACAGAAACGCCAACTGACCCAGCCGAGGCTCGAACCAGCGACCTTCTTGCTTTGATGCGACAGCACTACCTACTGTATGTATGTCTGTATGTCATTCATTTTCTTTTCGGCTTAGTCCCTTTATTAATCTGGGGTCACCACAGCGGAATGAACCGCCAACATATCCAGCTTATATTTTATGCAGCGGATGCCCTTCCAGCTGCAACCCATCATTGGGAAACATCCATACACACTCATTCACACACATACACTACGGACAATTTTAGCTTACCCAATGTCACTACATGTTTTTGGACTTGTGGAGAAACCGGAACACCCAGAGGAAACCCACGCTAACAAAGGGAGAACATGCAAACTCCACACAGAAATGCCAACTGACCCAGCCAAGGTTCGAACCAGGGACCTTCTTGCTGTGAGGCGATTGTGCTACCTACCACCATGCCGCCCTGCCTATTCTCAAACAACAAAATACATTATTTCCTTCCCCCTTTTTCTGGCATCTCTTGCTTGGCTTCTTTTTTCTTCTCTTCTTCTTCTCAGCTTCCACTGAGGACTCTGATGGTGAGTGGCTGATGGAATCCCATGGGTCTTGCTGCTCTGCATCTTATATAAAAAATATATACAGACATAAAGGCTTTTAGTAAGCTATACGTGTTTCTTTTGCTGTTTAATATGTGTGTGTGTGTTGGTTGTCCAACAATTCCAGACACTAAACATTTACACATATCATATGGACACTATACATTACTATCAAACAAAACATCATCAGAAATGATAAACATTACTATCAAACAAAACTACTATCATCAGACCATATAGGAGATTGTGATAATTTATAGTGATAATAATTAAAGTGCAGAGGAAAAAGGTTTGAATATACAGTAGGCTACTGTGCAAAAGTCTTACTAGTAATTTCGGGGGGGATTAAAGTTGGTTACTTCTATATTTTTCTGTTGCATGTCAGTTTGAAATATCAATTTACATTTCCAAATATTATTTTTGTCATTAGCTGTAATTAACGTATAGAGGGATAAATGTTGTCTGCACACTGAGTCTGACAACAGCCAGTGCTCCACACACACAGATATCTGATCTGATCATCATTCAGTCTGTCTGCAATGACATAAAGAAACTAAGACAAACTAAATCCAAAAGAACTTTGGCAACATCTCTAAGATGTGCAAAAAACTATGTAAACGACAGTAAACATTGGTAAATATTTGCTGCTGGCCGTTTAGATTCGGGCATGAACTAACGTTAACGTACGTAGCATAACGTTACGCTAAAACAAATAAAATAAAAATGAATGAATGAGTATAGGCAATGATAGACGAGACAATGTTTGATTAAGATGAAGTGTTTTAAAATGCCTATTTATTAAATAAAGGTTACAAAGTAAAGAAATATATTGTGTGTTTGTATATTTGTTTCACTACCTTTAAGATTTTACCATGTAAACTACAGGGAACAAGAGGGGAACACATGCTGTATTTACCCTTTAAGTACAGGGAACGAGGAGGGAACAATGCTTCACTTTAGTTTACAACCTGCAAATGCTGTATTTACCCTTTAGGTACAGGGAACAAGAGGGGAACAAATGCTGTATTTACCCTTTAACTACAGGGAACAAGGAGGAAAGAAGCTAAAGTTCAACGCACTAGTGTATACTTGAACACTAAGAACAGTGAGAACTACAGCAGCAGTTTTAATTGATTGAAGACCAAATTACTACATATTTCTATAAAACATCAGCTATACATTCACTGAAATGCAACAGTGTCCCCCACTGCAAACAGCAGTAAAGATTCTAGCATGTCTTAATCCACATTGAACCCTCACGGTAGGTCTTTATCATGCAAAGTTATTTGTTGATAGTGATGTTGAGACATTGCTGGCTGTGGTGAGATCGACGAGTAAACATTCATAAGATAAGTTGTGTATGAAAATATGTTTTTATAATTGCAGATTTAAAATCCATACAGTGTACAATAAGGTTTCATAATTTCACAGGTTGTAAACCTATTATTCATTAAGCACCCCATATAAAACCCTGAATAGGGGTACTATTATTAATGTACTTATGCAGGTGCATGTACATTTGTAGGTTGCATTAGGTTGTCACCACCCTTGCATCATTCTTTACATGTATACAATACTTAAAGAAAAGTACATTGTAAAGTCAATATACTTACGCGGTTCTTTGCGTGTTGTTAGCCCCTTATTACCCAAACATTATGGTTTGTTCCTTTGCAGTTTATAGAAAAGTACACCATAAATTCAATATGCTTACGCGGTTCTTTGCGTGTTGAATATCGGATTGTTACCCCCTTATTATCAAAGCATTACAGTTTGTTCCCTTATACCTATACGTTCATTATACTTATACTATACATACAGAAAAGAACACCGTTATTTCACTGTACTTACGCGGTACTTTGCGGGTTGTAAAAGAAAGCGTTACCCCCATTTCTCTATGTGTTCATGTGTGATGATCATAAGAAGAAGCTGAAACAGTTTCTGGTGCTGGAGAAGGCGTTTGCTGAAGATCATCTGGACATTAGAGTAGTGAGACCGATACAAAAGAATGAGCAAGAGAAGAAAACCACTCTTGAATTGCTAGAAATGTAGAAACCTTCAAAGGTTTGTTATCAATGACTGCATATTATTATCACAGTTAAACAGTTTTTATTCAGCATATTTTTCTGTCTAAGACACATCTTGTAAATTATAGTTTTATAAATCCAGGTTTTGTGCTTGGTTTAGTTGTGTCCTTGTTTTCAGTGTCTGTATATTCACTTAGGGCTTATTTTATTGTTTAGTTCGGTGTGTGTATTCAAGTGTATTTTGTGTATTCAAACGAACCACCCCCCATAGCCTAAAGGTCCAGAATTGGTCCTTTTAATTATTTCATGTAATTTAATAGTATATAATATATTTAATATATAATCAATATAATATATTTCTCTCAGAGCGCTCATAGGCAGCACAGCGCTACACAGCCGCCTCTCACATCTGCAGACTGAGAGCAGATCATCATACCTCTGCATATCGATGGCAAATAATTTAGCACCGCTGGCATGAGTTATTTCCCTTGTACAGTCAAACCCATCTGTTTCTGTTTTATATTTAATAATTTAAATTGACTGTTTTTTCTTATTTTCTTGCTGTTGTTCAATCCAGCAATCAGAGTAGAGGCAGGTAGGAAGAATTTTGAGAACATTTGGGAAAAAAAGTAGAAATTAAGTAGAAATTTGACAGTTTGTGAACTTGTTTTTTAAATGTATTTCTTTTAATTGTACATTAGTAACTTAACATTAGGTTTCTTTAAATAATTAATTATATTTATAAAATATTTAAATAACTGCTTTCTTATTGTATGTAGTTCCAAATGAAATTATTACTCCAGTCAATATTAATTTATTACTATTACAAATAATAATAATAATAATGATGATTATTATTATTAATATTAGACAGATTTCTGAAGGATCATGTGACTTTGAAGACTGGATAAATGAAGCTGATAATTCATCAATAAAATCACTGCAAACATAAACACCTACTGCCAGCTAGCGTTTCGGAAGTGTATTGCAGAGGTACAGAAACAGCGCGCAGAAGTATAAATGCACGGCTACGCGCGAGGCTTGCGCCGTGGGTTACGCCGATCACTTGACGCAGAAGTATAAACCAGGCTGTAGGCTCCTTTTACACTGCCAGTTAAATGTGACCCAATTCCGATTTTTTTGCTCATATGTGACACAGATCGGATCTGTTCTATGACCATGTAAACATGAAAAAAAAAATGCATGCATTCGCATATTCAGAGATCAGTTTCAGGCCTCCTTAAATATGAAAATAAATCAGATATAAATCAGATATCTGACAATGTGACTATCATGTAATCAGGCAGATCGGATTTATTGAGGCATTCCGTTTTGTACGTCATTAAACTTGCGACAACGTGGAACTTTTCTGTGGTTTAATGACAGAAGGAAGAGTGTGTGTGGAGACGCTGACGTGGTAAACAACAACATAAAATGAAACATGGAGGAGGAAAGTGGTCAGTGGTTGACATTACCTGCCTTCTTGCCCTTTGTGGAGATGAGTCAGTGGAGGACACCATATATAAACCATAGACGCAAGCTGCGATGACGGCCCTTTCCCTCCTCCTCAGCCTCGAAATCATTTTAAAGTTGTAAATTGTGAATCGGATATGGGTCACAATTAAAAGAATGTGAAAATGGACAAGAGGTGGCGCAGTAGGTAGTGTTGTCGCCTCACAGCAAGAAGGTCGCTGGTTCGAGCCTCAGCTGGGTCAGTTGGCGTTACATGTTCTTCATGCGTTCGCGTGGGTTTCCTCCCCACTTTTTCATATCTGGCACCTAAACTCTGGAACAGCCTTTCTAACACAGTTCGGGAAGCAGACACACTCTGTCAGTTTAAAACTAGATTAAAAACACAATTCTTTGCATTAGCATATAGATAAAACAAATGCGATTGAAATCCAGATCCTTTAAAGGTTTGTTAGTCTGCATTATTTAGGGCAACCGGAGCCGGGAACACCTCCCAAAAGACATTATAGTTTGACTGGCATCTGCACTTATGTTAGTCTGTTTTTATTATTCCAGAGGTTTCCATAATCCTGGACCAGGACGTATCCTGAGCAGCTGCTGTGGTGGTCATGGAGGAGTGGAGAGCATGAGACCAATGTTTGGACTCTCAGTAGTGAACATTAAATCACACTGAACTAAACAGAACTGAACTTAAACTCTAAAAACTGAACTGACACTGTTTCAATTTACTATAGTCTTCTATGTGAAGCTGCTTTGACACAATTCACAGGGTGGGCCATTTATATTGATACACCTTAATAAATTACATAGACAATTGACTCTATGCACGAACTCTGCTGATGTATTTCCGGTAGAATATTAGCCATTCTCTCTACTTCCGCATAGGGCGTTCTACAGCCAAATCCAATAACGGCAAAACTTAAAGGCATCGGAACATGGCAAAGAAGGGAAATTTACACTTAAATTGACAAGGATCCTGTGCCAGTGGATGCCCAGCATCCGGAACATCATTTTTGTTCAGTTCCACAACCCACGGCAGATTATTAATACACCAGATCAGGCTGACAGTCTCTGTGAAGAGGTGGAGTGACTGAAAGGAGACTGCTTAGATGCTGCTTTTGGTGATGTTATATGGCTCTAAAGGTATGATTAAAAAAAATATGTACTAGAATTTAACCCAGATGAAAGAAGTAACAAGTTGTAATTGTATGTTATATTATATAATATTACGTTTTTAACCATACTATAATAAATTATATACTGCATATATTGTAGTATTTAAAGGGACTAAGCCGAAAAGTAAATGAATGAATGAATATTGTAGTATTTACAACTTTCTGTTAATGAATGCAGCAACATACTGTAGTATTACCTATCATGAATTTCAATAAATTGCAGTATATATATATATATATATATATATATATACACACACACTCACACTCTAAACATTCTAGTGTCATGTAATAGACAAAATGTGTTAAGCACATGTATTTATATGCAAAACCTAATACATTTCTTTCTGATTTATACATCTACATGCATTACATCTGATTTAGGTTCACAACTTGCATCCTACAATAACCAGAGTAACGTGTTCAGAGTAAGAGCAACTGTAAGGGAGACACCGTCCATCGCACGGCTGAGGGTCCACACAGAGCGTCTCATCCGCAGCATGAAGCAACACAAGCTGGACAGTCATCATCTCTTTCTATTACAGTGAGCATCAAACAGATTTATACAATGGCTTGCCTTCTGCCCATTAATAAAAGCTTGAGCTAAAGATTAAAGAGTAGATGATAAACCTAAATTTATTCATGTAAAAAAAATTATATAAACACACATACATAACACACACATGTACATAATTTATATGTTGTTGCCTGCACTGCAGGAATATAAAGTTGTCAATATAATAAACATTCATTTTAACATAATCATTTAAACATATATTACAGAACAATATAAATAACTTTAGATACTTGCACTGCAGGTGTAAATAAGCAGGGTTTTTTGTGCGTAGAGAATTATGCAATGCTTACCTTCATCAAATGTACCACCTCTGTCTTTTGACAAAAAATCAGGCAGGCAACTACCGTCAGACTCCAAGTGACGCTCAAGCACTGGTTGTATTTAATTACATTTAATGTTAGCCTTTTTAAAAATATATATAATGTTTTTAATATAAGATTAAAAGAATAATGCAAACTGCATTTGTTTCAAGTCACAAAAATGTAATGAATGGGATACCACCTCCAACTCATTTTGAACAAGGAAAAACCCTGAAATATGTAAATATAAGTAACTAGACATTTGCACTGCAGTAATGTAAAAACATAACTTTAGACATTTTCACTGCAGTATAAATAATTTTGACAAAATGTTCAACATTTCCCTTACAGCGATGTGTAAAAATACAACATTAAACAATTGTTAAATTTAAAGTTGTGTGAGTGTGTTTGTTCAAATCTGTAGTCATTTTGACAGGTAAAAGTAAAAAAGAAAAGATGAAAAGAAAGAAATGGTCAGCTTCTTCTGAAAAATTTTGATGTCTTTGTAGATGAGCTGGATCATCATGTCATCCTGAGAATAAATAACCTCCCACTCAAACTATGCAGCTTCTCTGACTCCATCATCGACCTAATACACGTCACTCTGATCTCTCTTGTCACTCCATCCTCACAGGAAACCTGGAAACTATAACCTATAGTTAATAACTCATACTAGTTCATAGTTATGGATATTAAGGACACAATGTACATATATGTAAACAGATAGAGGGATGGATGGATGGATAGACATGATGCAGGTATTTAAAATATAACATAAAAATCGCTATGAACTGTGAACACATCCCCAATCACAGGCCCAATAGCATGCCAGTGGTGGTAAATCACAACTTAAAATATGTTTTCAGGAAAGTATGAACACTTGGACATTAAAATAAACTGTCTTTTATTGAAATCTGTGTAAACAGATCAGATGCAGTCAGTCTCTCTCTTTTACAGCTCTGCAGCACTGTTATAGCTGATGTTATGTTTAATAGTGTGGTACACCTGTGTTAACTCAGCTGCTGTAACCTAGAGGACAGAAGAAAATACTAATAAGCCTAATTTTAAAGGGTGGTATTGATAACATATTTTGGCTAAAATATTTGTCATTATTTGCAGTAACACCTATCCAAACATGGAAACAGCACATACATAAACTAGCTACAAACATCAGCTAGTAAAGTAAAAATAGTCTATTTCTAATTAAAAAATTTGGAAAGTTGCAATTTACTAGTTTAATTTCTTTACGCAGGCATTATGTTGTTTATTAATGTAATAAATTTAATGTTTCATGTAATAAATTAATGCTTATGTGCCTGACTTGTAATCCACATAAATGTAATTCCACATAAAAATTTACAGAATTTTTACAAATTAGTTTGTGACCCAGTGTTTGAAAACCAGGCCAAATCTACAGTAATTCAGAGGAGAAGTTGGATTGTAGCCATTCATTTCACTGTGATTTCAGTTGTTGATATGGTTTTACTCAGTTAATATTAAATACATATATTTTTATAATTTTCACAGACTGTTCTTTATTTTATGTAGAAAACAGTAAATTACAAAAAAAAAATTACTCCAGCTAGATTTTTACAGACTGGGTTACTGTTATTACCATGTCTGCTTCAGGAGAAGAGCTCTGTCATTGCAGGAATGCTGCTTTCATGAGGCATGTTTTCGCACGTCCCGCATGAGCCACAGAGAATGCTCTCCGACAAATCATGCAGTTGGCTTGATAACAATTTCTACCACTTTGCAGCCAGGTATTTGTTTACTCCCACGCCCTGAGGTATTTTGCAGCCACTTGCATTTAAACTCTGAAACTTTAAGACGCGGGGGTTACCTGGAGAAGCATATCCCATTAGGCTACTCTCTGTCAAGAGTTGACAGACTCTACTTAAAAGACACGCTCTTCTCGCTGGACAAAGATTAATCAAACTAACGATAACATCAAGTATTACCCAATCAAAAGTTGGAAATGAGGCATCTTCATAAAATGTGTGTGGAATGATTTGCATGAAAAGCTACTTAAAAAAAAGATTAAAATAATGGACAAAACCCGTCCTGTATTGATTCAAAATGGGACGCGCAATTCCTTTCTCAAATACGGGACGATTCCGTATTTTAAAGGACGGGTGGCAACCCTATTTATATATGGCATGATAATAATACTCACCCTCAAAATGATGAATATAACTCGAAATGTAGAATTTGAACCTATTCTCGTCTTTGCTGCTTGGTGTGACAGCTCTCTGTCTCATGATTCATTTAATGTCATTAACGATAATCCGAGCAAACTCCTAGAAACAGCGAGCGTAATCTATGATCCTCACCTGCGACATCCGCTTAAAGCAATAGCCGTGCTGCACCGAAAGTTGACAAACGCGGAAATGCGGAAGAGATTGTGCATAGAGTCTATTGCCTTCAGACGACCCAAAAGATAAAAGTCTAAGGGGGTCAGATAGGTAGACATTGGGGGTCATTCAACTGGCCCACGACAACCAATCTACTTTTCAGGAAACCATTCCCATTTTATTAAGGTGTATCCATATAAATGGCCCACCCTGTAAATTGTAAAAGTGCTATAGAAATAAAGGTGAATTGAATTGAATTATTAACCATAGGCTGTTAAACAAACAGAAACAGTAGAACGTGATGACCTCAGTAATATGCAAATTGATGTATGACGTAATCTAGGCTCTATCTAGAAATTAGGCTCGTTTGATAATCATTACTTCACAGAGCTTCTCTGTTACTCCAAAAGTAATTATTATTTTTTAAACTAACTTTAACATCTGCTTTATAATAAACCTTATTCTTTTT
>CAIGQZ010029900.1:0-10424 GCA_903798205.1 Danio tinwini | reverse complement strand
GTTTCTCCAATCTTCTATTGTCCAGTTTTGGTGAGCCTGTGTGAATTGTAGCCTCAGTTTCCTGTTCTTAGCTCACAGGAGTGGCACCCGTTGTGGTCTTCTGCTGCTGTAGACCATCCGCCTCAAGGTTGGACGTGTTGTGTGTTCTGAGATGCTCTTCTGCAGACCTCGGTTGTAACGAGTGCTTATTTGAGTTACTGTTGCCTTTCTATCAGCTGGAACCAGTCTGGCCATTCTCCTCTGACCTCTGGCATCAACAAGGCATTTGCGCCCACAGAACTGCCGCTCACTGGATATTTCCTCTTTGTCGGACCATTCTCTGTAAACCCTAGAGATGGTTGTGCGTGAAAATCCCAGTAGATCAGCAGTTTCTGAAATACTCAGAGCAGCCCCTCTGGCACCAACAACCATGCCACGTTCAAAGTCTCTTAAATCCCCTTTCTTCCCCATTCTGATGCTCGCTTTGACCTGCAGCAGATCGTCTTGACCATGTCTACATGCCTAAATGCATTGAGCTGCTGCCATGTGATTGGCTGATTAGAAAATTGTGTTAACGAGCAGTTGGACGTGTACCTAATAAAGTGGCCGGTGAGTGTATATTCACATAAAAAAAGCTTGCATAGATATTTCATAAATGCACTGCTTTTACTGCATGTTTAACATTTTTGAACAGCAGTATGCTAAAATACTGATGTGACACACACACTCTCTCTTTTCTGAGAGTCTGTGGCGGGTCTGGATGTCTGTCAGGATCTGTGTGGCCGCAGGACTTGTGTGTGTGTGTGTGTGTGTGTGTGTGTGTGTGTGAGTGTTTCAGCTCTGATTGACATGTTTTTGTACGCTGTGTGTCTTTGTTCTGTGCCGTGAGTGTGTTCAAGGCTTTAGACGAGCCGTCGCTCTTGATTTTCAATCCCTGAGGCAGACGAACACTTTCTTCTTTCATTTTCATGTTCAAAGTGTTGAAGATGGCCAATGATGTCTTTAGCTTTCGACACACAATCCCATCATCGCGGCCAGTGGTTTAATCAGAAATGTTCCCGTATGAATTTATTTTCTCCAAAATGAGTTGTTGAGTAGGATATTCACACTGTGCAGGGAAGAAGAGACGACTGTATATTGATAGATTGGAGACTATGAGAATGGCCTGGCAGAATATGGGCTTTTTATTATTATTATTTTTTATTATTATTATTATTATTTTCCTATTAATGTGTGAACACTTCTGAGTACATCAAAATGTTCAGATTTATGGGGAATGATTTTGTTTATAATTTATAATTTACATAAAAACATGTAGCTCTTGTATTTGTATTTTTGTTTATTATTGTATTTATTTATTTATTTATTTATTTATTGACTTTCATTTAGCTTTACATCCCCTAAAACACATAAAAATATTACAGTAGTATTGTGTTGTGGATAGTCTGCTACCACATACAGTAACTAGGCTGTTCTGGGGTGCATTTCCCAAAACCATCATTAGTCAACTAAGGTCGTAAGTTCCGTCGTTACAAACATAGTTTATCGATTTGCCTTTTCCTAAATCCATCGTTCCAAAGAACATTCGCAAAATTTGTTGCAAACTTGTGCACTTGCAACTACACCTCTGGGGCTGTAGTTAGAAACATAGTTCCTGGCTGTGTTCTATTCCCAGTTATCCCCCCTATGCCCTATTCATATAGAACATTCTAACATTTAAACTTGGAATGATTAAAAATAAAGCATTAACATCCTCTCTCTTAGGTGTAATTTGCCTTTACAGTATTTTTAAAGTTCAGTTTTAGCGATCTTCATGTTTACTATTGCGCTCCCTTCGCAGTGCACTTTAAAAGCATTGATGTCATTTTGAATCAGAATCAAAATCAGAATCAGAATCAGAATCAGTTTTATTGCCAAGTGTGCTTCACACACACAAGGAATTTGTTTTGGCAACAGAAGCTTTCAGTGTACATAAAGTGACGAGTGACAACACAAAATTAAATACAAGAAAAGAAAAGGCAATAAACATTAAACAGAGATGCAGTTAGTCAAAAAGATCTGGATGTTGAATGTATGTACAGATATGTTGTAAATATACAGGTTATAAGGTGCTGTGTACAAGTGCGTATGAGAAAGTATTGCACGTTTATTGCACAGTAGGGGAATATTTAACTGTTCATGAGGTAGATGGCCTGAGGAAAGAAACTTTTCCTGTGTCTATCTGTTTTTGTGCTTGGTGCTCTGTAGCGCCGACCAGACGGTAACAGTCCGAACAGGTAGTGTGCTGGGTGTGAGGCGTCCAGAGTGATTTTACGAGCCCTTTTACTCACTCTGGAAGAGTACAGTTCTTGAAGTGTAGGAAGGGTAGTGCCAGTGATTCGTTCAGCAGTCCGGACTATTCGCTGTAGTCTACGGAGGTCGGTTTTGGCAGCTGAGCTGAACCAGACGGTGATTGAAGTGCAGAGGATGGATTGGATGACAGCTGAGTAGAACTGTACGAGCAGCTCCTGTGGCAGGTTGAACTTTCTCAGCTGACGAAGGAAGTACAGTCTCTGCTGGGCTTTCTTCACAATGGAGTCTATGTGAATGTCCCACTTCAGATCCTGAGAGATGGTGGTGCCCAGGAACCTGAATGACTCTACTGCAGCCACAGTGCTGTTCATGATGGTGAGTTGGGGGAGTGCAGGGGGGTTACTCCTAAAGTCCACTATCATCTTCACTGACACAGCCGTGGCTCTTGACGAAAGCTGTAGGTGTCCTATTTTTAAAAAGCGGAATTTATGTTACGTCTCCAAACCTTGTGAAAACAAAAAACACAGCATACGTTAATGCTTTTAATTTATAGTAGCTTATTTATTAAGTATCTGTACTGTATATGACATGGACCTGCTGCTTAGAACATTTCTGCAGTGTTTACATGTGTCAGATTGTTAAAGTAGACTTTTCAAAAAATAAATAAACAATATCCTACTTAATAATAATCATCATCATAATAATCATAATCATCATTAATATTATCAATATTATTATTAAAGTAGGATTTGTTTCATTTCCTAATAAATAATAAATATTTAATATCATTTCTTCATAAATTGCTTCATTATTTATTTATTGATATGGTTTATATATGGTGTTAGAATAGTGTTAGCTTTTGTAAGTGACTTGATGTTTTAGAATAGAATATTTGTAAAGGAAACACAGGCTCTATATGAGCCATTTACATATTTTTCAATTGTTATAGAAAGCGAGTGCATGTTTTTACCAAAACTAATATAGTTATTTTTTTTTATGCGTGTGCATGTAAAACAATATGGTTTGCTCAAATAAATTATGGGGTTCTTCTCTCAAGAAGTTATTACCACACCGTTCAGAGCATCATCGTTATGTTACGTCGTTGTTTGGGAAACACACCCCTGGATAGTTGTTGGGCTTTTGATAGTTTCTATGGTTCTTGAGCAGTGCTGTGTAACAATTCTTGGTGGTGGCTAGGGTGTTTTGGGTGCCTATAGTTGTTTGGATGTTGACATGGTTGCTAGGCTATTTTAGGTGGTTGTTACGCCCCATTCACACAGGGCGTCAGCTTCAACGCTTCCCATTCACTTTGAATGGGTGACGTCAAGCGTTGCCGAACTGCATTGTGGATCCATCTGCACTGCTTCAGTGGCGCTCGCTGCAGAAGTTGGGACTTTCTCAACTTTTCAAGCGCCGACAGAAGCTTTGTTGTTGCTATTGCTATGCTATTCTATGTGGTTGTTAGCCTGCTTAATTGCTAGGATAATGCTGTGTGGTTGCCAGGCTCTTGTTGGTGGTTGCTTGGGTGCATTGGTGATTGTTAGGCTGTTAACCTCTTACCCATTGCCCTGACGCGGACGTCCTGGGGCACTGTTTTTCTACATGTCAATGTTTATCAATAGATTACATCAAAATGGACATGAATAGTGTCTAGGGCTTTCCGGTTGTTAGGCTGCTTGGTTGTTAGGATATTTCTATGTGGTTGTCAGGCTGTTGTGGGTGGGTTACTGGGGTGTTTTTATGGTTGCTAGGCTGTTTCAGGCAGTTTGATTGGTTTTGATGTTGTCATGGTTGCTAGGCTATTCTAGGTGGTTGTTAGCAAGCTTGGCTGCTTGCAGGAAATTGCTGTGAGGTTGTCAGGTTGTTGTGGGGGGTTGCTAGGATGTTTCAGGGCTTTCTGGTGGGATTGGATGTTGTTGTGGTTGCTAGGTTATTCTATAGTTGGTGGTTGTTAGGGTGATTGTTTGCTGGGATATTGCAGTGCTGTTGTCAGGCTGTTATGGGTGGTTGCTATGGAGATTTTATGGTTGCTGGGCTGTTTCAGGTAGGTCTTTCTGGTCGGTTTTGATGTTGTGGTTGTTAGGCTGCTTGGTTGCTAGGAAATTGCTGCGTTGTTGTCAAGCTGTTGTCAGTTATTTCTGGGCTGTTTTGGGGATTGCTAGGCTGTTTCAGCTAGTTTCTTGGGCTTTCTGGTTGGATTGGATGTTGTCGTTGTTGCTAGGGTATTCTATAGTAGTGGCCGTTATAGGTGATTGCTGTGGAGTTTTCATGGTTGCTAGGCTGTTTTGGTGAGTTTCTAGGGATTTCTGGTTGTTTGGATGTTGATGTAGTTTACTGGTGGTTGTTATGCTGATTGGTTGCTAGGATGTTGCTATATGGTGTCAGGCTGGTTGTGTGTGGTTGCTGGGGTGTTTCAGTAGTTTCTAGGGTTTTCTGGTTGTTTTGGATGCTGTTGTGGTTGCTAGGGTATTCTATAGCAGGTGGTTGTTAGGATGATCGGTTGCTAGGATATTGCAGTGTGGTTGTCAGGGTGTTATATGTGTTCGCTGGGTAGTTTTTGTGGTTGCTAGGCAGTTTTGGGTAGTTTCAATGGCTTTCTGGTTATTTGGATGTTAATGTATTTTTTTAGGTGGCTGTTACACTGATTGGTTGCTAAGATGTTGCTATATGGTTGTGTGTGGTTGCTGGGGTTTTTGGTAGTTGCTATGCTGTTTTGGGTAGTTTCTAGGTGGTTGCTAGGCTGTTTCAGCTAGTTTCTAGAGCTTTCTGGTGGGATTGGATGTTGTTGTGGTTGCTAGGGTATTCTTTAGTAGATGGTTGTTAGGGTGATTGGTTGCTAGGATATTGCAGTGCAGTTGTCAGGCCGTTATAGGTGGTTGCTGTGGAGATTTCATGGTTGCTAGGCTGTTTTAGGTAGGTATTAATGGCTGGTTTGGACGTTGTTGTGGTTGTTAAGCTGTTCTAGGTGGTTGTTAGCCTGCTTGGATGCTAAGATATTGGTGTGTGGTTTTTAGGTCGTTGCTGGTGGTTGCCAGGCTGTTTTGGTAATTGCTAGGATGTTTCAGCTAGTTTCTAGGGCTTTCCGTTTGGATTGGATGTTGTTGTGGTTGCTAGGGTAATCTAAAGTAGGTGGTAATTAAGTTGCTAGGATTTTGCAGTGTGCTTGTCAGGCCGTTAAAGGTGGTTGCTGTGGAGTTTTCATGGTTGCTAGGCTATTTTGGGATGTTTCTAGGGCTTTCTGGTTGTTTGGACGTTGATTTCTAGTTGCTTGTTATACTGATTGGTTGCTAGGATATTGCTGTGTGGTTGATGGAGTGTTTCAGTAGTTGCTATGCTGTTTTGGGTAGTTTCTAGGGCTTTCTGGTTGTTTGGGTGATGTATTTTTAGGTGGTTATTACAGTGATTAGTTGCTAGGACATTGCTATATGGTTATCATGCTGCTGTGTGTGGTTGCTGGGGTGTTTCAGTAGTTGCTATGCTGTTTTATGTATGGTTTGGATGTTGTTGTGGTTGCTAGGCTATTCTACAGTAGGTGGTTGTTAGGCTGATTGGTTGCTAGCATATTGCTTTATGATTGTCAGGCTGTTGTGCATAGTTGCTGAGTTGTTTTGGTGGTTGCTAGGCTGTTTTAGGCCTATGGGTTGTTGGATAATATTGTGGTTGCTAGGCTATTTAAGATAGTTGCCAGGGTGTTCTAGATAGATAGAGATGTGCTGTGTGTATTCATGAGTAAAAAAGAAGTTCAGTGAGAAAATCAGGATTTCACTCTCGCTCTGAGACGTGTTTAATATTCAGATTCAATACTCAGGAATGTACTGGAAGAGTATCAGCAAAAAAGTTATATGACTTACTTTCCTCTTCTCGTCCTCCGTGTGCTTTTAATAAAGCGTTTTATTTTGTGCAGGGATGCAGGAACCTGTTTAATGGACACATCGCTCTCCGTGCAGAGTTTCAGAGAATCACATCTCTCAGATCCTACGGTGTGATTTCCCAAACGCTACCGATGTCTTGTGACAAATTTTGTCTCCAGATGCCAGAATCCATTTGCTGTAATATGGAGTGAATCCTGGAATGTGGACGGAGCATATGCAGCACAGTTTAATGAAGTGCAGGAATAGAGCCGGTAACAAACCTCCCGCAGTAAATTAGCCAGCAGACGCTCCATAAAAACGTCTCATATACAGAAGCTCAGCTCATTCAGACTAATGACACACACTGGCCGAGCCGAGCTTTGAGTGGCACAACCGTATATTATTTTGCTCTGGTTAAAAGTCAGTATGTTTAACAAGTTTGGTTGACTTCACTCAATCCTGATGTCAGATCTGCACAATCAAAAATGCCACTCATATTGCAGTTGTTGCTATAAAAAGTCACAAATAATTTCAATGTCAAGTAGCAATGAAATGCAGATGAAATTTGATGATTGTCCATCTTTAAAAATGTGTGTGTTGCATGCAGTGAATCTCATTTGTAAACAGTGGTTTACTAACAATAGTAATGCATTTAAAGGGACAGTTCACCCACAAATGAAAATGTGCTCACTATTTAGTCTACCTCAGTGTTTTTAAACCTTAATGTTTTTAACCTCTATTAAACACTAAAGAAGAGGTTTTGAAGAAAGATGAAAACTTGTATCCATTGACTTCTATTGAAATACTGTATAAGTCAATGGTTACAGGTTTCGGCTGAGTCCTTTTATTCATCAGGGGTCGCCACAGCGTAATAAAACAACTTATGAAGCATATGTTTTACACAGCAGATGCCCTGCAACCCAGTACTGGGAAACACCCATACACACTCATTCTTACATACACATACACACACACTCATACATTACAGCCAATTTAGTTTATTTAATTCACCTACACTCTAAAAAACATTGTTTAGACCAAACAAAAAAAAAAATGTATGCAACAGTTTGCATCAATATATTCAAGTTACGACAACATCTAGCACAATGAAGTTCAGACAACATGTTAGCAAAATGACCTTTTCCTCTTCAAACAGAGGCATTTTTACAAAGCATAAACTCAATTTTTTTAAGTTGAGTACTTCAAAAATTAAGTTGTTTCAACTAGGTGTTTTAAAATTTTAATTTAAAATAAACCCAGTGTTATGTACTTAATTACCATAATTATACATGCAAGTTTTCAAGTTTCATTTATTCATTCATTTTCTTTTCGGCTTAGTCCCTTTATTAATCCGGGGTCGCCACAGAGGAATGAATCGCCAACTTCCACCCTTCCAGCTGCAACCCATCTCCTGGAAACATCCATACACACTCATACACTATGGACAATTTAGCCTACCCAATTCACCTGTACTGCATGTCTTTGAACACAGGGAGAACACGCACACTCCACACAGAAACGTCAACTGACTCAGCCAAGTTTCGAACCAGCGACCTTCTTGCTGTGAGGCGACAGCACTACTTACTGCGCCACTGCATCGCCGTTTTCAAGTTTAGAACCTCAAATGAATTAAGTAGCTGAAATTGTTTAATTTTCTGTATGTTTTCAAATTTACTGTTCATTTAGTTACTTAAATCCATTCAACATTTTAGTTTTCCAGTATTTTTTTTATTTATTTTAAACCACAAAACAAAATTGAAAAATAACAAAAACCATCAGTGTGTGGACTTAAAAATACAAAGCAACATAAAGTGCGACATAAAGAGCAAAATCCACTCCGAAACAAGTAGAGACCTCAGAAAATAATGTTCTTGAGATGCATTACTTTTGCACTGGGCTTCAGTCCATCAACTTCACAAGTATATTTAAGTTCCTTGAGGTAGCTTAGATTCAGAGAATATATTATGCCCATCAGCAGAGCACAGCACCTTGACATATCCATTCCATTTAGGATTCTCCTGTGCTCAACCATGATGGTTTCCGTCTTGTGGTTCAATTCCAAAGTAGACTGATCACCAATGATGGCAATTGTCATCACTTGCCTTTCAAGGTCCTTCTTAAATTCTTGTGTATTCTTGTAAAGTCAAAAAAGCGCTGCTAACATCAACTGTATTTACAGTGTAATGGAGAAAATTGATTTGGAAATTAAATAAAACTATCTCACCTTAAAATGTGCTGTGCCAAACAATCTGCCTAAAACTTGTCCGGACCTGCTTCTTGCTTGTTCAGTGGAGAGGAACTTTGAAATCCAGAACTCCATTTGTGTGGAATAATTTAGTTATCAACCCAATTTAATTGAGTTGCTACAAGTTAAATATTATTTCAACTTTATTGACAGACATATTTACCTTTTAAATTAGCCATATTGTTTAGTTGATGTAATTATCAATATTTTCCTGTTGTGAAAACTTAATAAAATTATTATGACAACTTAAAAGATTTTATCTAATCATGAATTTAGATTTTTTTGAGTTACAACAATGTATTAAACTATGTAGTGGTAGAAGACCTCTTGAGTTATTTTTAGAGTGTATAGCGCATGTGTTTAGACTGTGGGGGAAAAAGGAGCACCCAGGGGAAATCCACAGCAACACCGAGAGAACATGCAAACTCCACACAGAAACGCCAACTGACCCAGCAGAGGCTTGAACAAGTGACTTTATTGCTGTGAGGCCACAGTGCTAACCCCTGAGCCACTGTGTCGACATAGGTTTCCAGCATTCTTCAAAATATCTTCTTTTCTGAATAACAGAAAGATTTAAAACAAGTAAATGGCGAGTAAATGATGACAGAATTTTAATTTTGGGTGAACTATCCCTTTAAGATAAACAAAAAAGTATTTAAACTAATGTATGAGATGTAATAAACGTGTATATTTTATTTGTTATAGACATGCACAACTTTATTGGATCATCTAAATGATGCTAGTTGTAATAATAGCTTCAGCCTGATCAATTTATGAGCTCTTTATTAGCGCAGCGTTTTAAACATCATCAGATAGTTGTGAATTTATGAGACTGATCTCACGCTTCACTGCAGCTCTTTCATTAGTTTTATATGACTCGCCAGTCAATGCAGAACTCCTGCTAAATGGATAAACGGGGTCATTTGTGTCTGCGCTGCTGAAATACTGTTACATGCTGGCTTTTTCTGTAGGGTGCCGCCGTAGTTAATGCTCTGACTCTTGCTTTAGGATTAAATAAAGTGCGTCTGCTGTGATTTTGAAGATTTCAGCTAATGAAAATTATAATTGATGAGTAAACTAATGACTGAAAATGTTTCATGTTCCTGTGAACATCTTTAATCCAATTTCCAGTTTTCAAGAACTGTTTGTAAGACTGTAGACTGTAAAAACAGATCTGTTAATGAACAAATTCTGTATTTTGTGATATGCAAGTGTTTATTTACAGTTGTGAATTGCATTATGGGATGTTGATCTCTGCTGTCGACTCTTGATGTTGTAAATTCAACTCTACAGTTTAACAAAGTGACTTTTATTGACATTTTAGAATACATACTATTATGTATAAGAAATAATATCTAGAGAAATAAGTTTGTAAAATAACAGAAAATGCACTTGTAGTTTATTACAAGGTTTCTGTAGCGTAATATATACTCACCGGCCACTTTATTAGGTACACCTTACTACCAGGTTGGACCCCCTTTTGCCTTCAGAACTGTCTTAATCCTTCATGGCAGAGATTCAACAAGGTACTGGAAATATTCCTGAGATTTTGCTCCATATTGTCATAATAGCATCACGCAGTTGCTGCAGATTTGTCAGCTGCACATCCATGATGCCAATCTCCCGTTCCCCCACATCCCAAAGGTGCTCTATTGGATTGAGATCTGGTGACTGTGGAGGCCATTTGAGTACAGTGAACTCATTGTCATGCTTAAGAAACCAGTCTGAGATGATTGTCGCTTTATGACATGTCATCCTGCTGGAAGTAGCCATCAGAAGATGGAGACACTGTGGTCATAAAGGGATGGACATGGTCAGCAACAATACTCAGGTAGGCTGTGGCATTGACACCATGCTCAATTGATACTAATGAACCGAAAGTGTGCCAAGAAAATATCCCCCACACCATTACACCACCACCAGCCTGAACGGATGAATCCATGCTTTCATGTTATTGACGCCAAATTCTGACCCAACCCAATGTGTCAACAGAAATGGAGACCAGGCAAAGTTTCTCCAATCTTCTATTGTCCAGTTTTGGTGAGCCTGTGTGAATT
>CAIGQZ010029889.1:0-19120 GCA_903798205.1 Danio tinwini | reverse complement strand
TCCCTGTATCTGTGGTTACACACAGTAAACAGTGGTGAGTTAGGTGATCTGATGACCTTCACGGCCAATCACAGTCATTTCTGTTGAGCATGTGAACACAATGGCTTTAAGAATGCGCTCAAATATTAGCGTGAAATGGATGTTTTTCAAATTTCAGTACTGATTGGTACCGAATTCCAGTAGCGTGATAACCCTGGTACAAACACAGATACATGAACACTGGAGCATTGGAGCAAGAACACAATGGCCAATCAGTGGGGTTTAAGAATGTGCTCAACAGAAAATTTCAGTATCGATTGGTACCGAACTCAATACTTTTGACAATCATAACCTAAACACTGCAAAATTTTGTGCTGTAAAATATATATAATTTAATTTTTAACTTGAACTTAGTTTATGAAATTGAACAACTTAATAAAGCACATGAGAAAGTTATATGGAGTACATGGGTTTATACTAAATAAACCCACCTGGATCTGCAGCTGTAAAAGGTGTTCCGTCAACTGTGTAGAAAGTTGGTTCGTTCTGTAGAGCGCATAAACATAGCAAAAGCACAATAACAAAGCTTATCATTTTTAGTCTTATACCAGATAACAACACTAAATTGTGTACATGCGAAGGAATTTCAGGTCTTCGTCATGTACGCACCATGAAGTAATTAGGATCATTATCAGGTGTGGCATCACTGGACACAGCGGCTGTGTGAACTCGACCCCAGTTACTGGAGCGCAACTCCACCAGTTTCAACAGCATCTGTCGGACATCACTGCAAACACAAACAAACAGTTAACACAATGCAATGAGTGAAGGGCATAAAAAAATTGGACTGGAATGCAGCGGATGAAAGACTTACAGATGTTTAAATGTATGCACTGTGAGGGAAATCAGCTGACCCACTTTGGGTTTCATCTCAATCGGGCAGTGTTTGATTTTGAACAAAGCAGATCTTATGAATAGCCCTATCTGGCTTATTGAGATCCACAGTAACCATACATTTGCTCAACTGACCCTAACAATTCAATTCAAGTTTATTTGTATAGCGCCTTTCACATTAATTATTGTTTCAAAGCAGCTCTACAATAGATGCACATTACTACATTACAATCAAATAAAAAAATTAAAGTTGTTAGTTGTTACCATAACTTTATAAGTTACTAAAAACTTGAATTAACTAGTAACTAATAGCTTTTAACAGTAAAGTTATTACATAAAAACATAGTAAACCTGCAGTTATATAGTATATAGGTGATGCCCAATCCCAATTCTACCCCTTCCCCTTACCCCTCGTTTTACGCAATCCCATGAAGGGGTAGGGGTGTCCCAATTCTCTTAAGCTTGAAGGCGTAGAGCTAAGGGGAAGGGGTAGATACCCCTTCGAACAAAGATTTTTCAGGACCACACTCAAAACCAAGGGGTAAGAAAATTTCCTAGAATACAACGGCAGATTCGCTACACCCGGAAGTAAGTAGAGCCACAAATTAAGATTTTTTGTCATTATTATGAATTTTTACAACAAACAAACACATGTTTTAATATATTCATAACCGCGTTCGTGTTTTACCGTCATGCTTTTATAAAAAAAAAACGCTAAAATAAAAAACGCTAAATTTTGCAATCTATAATCCATAATCATAACTCCTGTACAGCAGTCCCACAACATTCTGACACTCGAATACCCCGTCAGAAAAGTCTAGTGGCTGAGAATGAGCTTTTTACAGTGTCTGCTATAATGTTAATGTTGTTTTTGGTGTGTTAACATAGAAGACTACTGTGTAAATGCACAGTATAGTTACGATCTTATTGCCACATTAGATCATTATGATAACATAATATATGCCTTCAGTGATTTCCTGAATATAAATACCAAAAAAACAACGCAACTGGAATAACTACAGCAGTCACCATCGTCTGATCTCATGAAGCAAGAGATTGCGATGACCTCTGATGACGTGTGCAGGTGCTGTCGTGCTGTCCCAATTCCTAGTGGTAAACTTTTTCCCATCACACTCATTTTTAAGGGCCATGGGGAAGGGGTAGGGGTATAAAAATAAAATTGGGATTGGGCCTATGTGTACATGTTCAATAAAGTGTATTTGTGTATTAACTGTATGTGTAATAATCCCACTGAACATCTGGCAAATAACAGGCAGTTTCCCATATCACTCACCGGCTGCATTTAGCGTCCAACAAAATTTCTTCAATCTTCTTGATTAACTCATCCATGTCCGACTGTCCGTTCTCTTTCCATGCGTCATCCAGAATGGAGCCACTCAGCTTATAAGAACAGAACAGCAAAACAAATCAAGTCAACATCAACATTTTCAGCAGATTAATTGCTGTTTATTTCATTGCTGAGCTTTGAGTTGCCTGACAATTTCAAAGTCAAGACAAGATAAGACAAAAAATTTGGTCCTACTTTATATGAACTACTATGTACTTGCATCAAAAATAAATACAATGTACTTACTGTGTTTAAAATGTATACACTTATTTCACGTGGCTGCCATTTTAAAGAACCAAAGCGAGGCTGCGGTGGGAAGAAACCCAGAAGTATAGGATCAGCACTGTAAACATTGTAACACCATGCTGTGGACTATAAACCTCCAGCTGTTGCCGCAATTTCAAAACGTAGATATCGTGTAATCATCACTTTAATATAATTCAGTTCAGTTTAATTTAAACAATGAAAAGCATATTAGGCATCAAACAACATCACAATCTCTCCTCCTGGGCTTTAGTTCATGGCAGCAGGTAAACACAGTGGGGGTTTCCCTGCTTGCTTCAGCCTATGTAACCCGATGAGCGATAAAACAACGCAGTCCTCTGTAGCACACCCCCGTGTTGTCTGTAATAGTGTAAAAAAAAAAAAAAAAAGTCCATTTCCTGCTAACATTTAAGCGCCGCTGAGCGCGTTCCTAAGCAGCTGTTTTGCCATATTCACCAGTGCTCAACAGAAATGACTGTGATTGGCCGTGAAGGTAATCAGTTCACCGCACTTCACTGAGTGCAAACACAGATGCACGAACAGTGGAGTGTTTTAAAGCCACAAAGATCGGCCGAGTCATCAGCGGCTCGCTCGTCTGTGTATTCACTGGGTAAACAGCGGTGAACTGATGACCTCCATGGCCATCGCTTGTATGTCCGCTTATAGATAAACCAGCTGATTGACGTGACTTTAAAACACTCCAGTGTCCCTGTATCTGTGGTTACACACAGTAAACAGTGGTGAGTTCAGTGAACTGATGACCGGTGAACTGGTGATATCGGCCAATCACAGTCCTTTCTGTTGAGCGCGTGAACACCATGGCAAATCAGCGCTGTTGCGTTCAACAGTGCTTATGTTAGTGGGAAATTGACAGTTTTTATAAATGTCAGTAATATAGTATAGTTAAAGAATCAGTTCATTAACTTGAGTTTGATAAATGGCAGCTAAAACGTTTGTTTGGGAAAGAAAATAATAGCTAACTAGTGGCAATTCCCTTAGCTGAAAATTAGGTCCGATATCCTGTTTTATTTTCACTTTTCATTCAGAACGGACCTTCATTTAATTTATTTTAAATGAAATTATATAATTGTGTCACTTTCTCTTCGCTGATAAGATATACAGCCAGGTACACAACATTCCTGTGTGACTCAGGCGATACTTCTGGGTTTCTTCCCACCGCAACCTCGATTTTTAATGGCGGCCGCGTGAAATCAGTCTATTGCAGAACACTTCTGGTGCTCTTGAGGAGCGATATTGGGTTAGAGACAGTGTTGGTGGTATGGATAGGTTTAGGGGGGGTTAAGATGTAAGGTGTCAACCACATTCCTGGAGGACCACCAACACCGCATGTTTTGAATGTCTCCTTTGTCTGTCACACCCATCACAGATCTTTCAGTCTCTGCTAATGAGCCGATGATCTGAATCAGGTGTGCTAGGTTATGGAGACTTGTAAAATGTGCAGAGCTGGTGGTCCTCCAGGAACGTGGTTGAGAAACACTGGTCAACAGTGTAATTAATGGTTTAAGACACCCTGGAGATCTTTTTTTGAGATTTTAACAGATTTGAGTGTGTTGAGCATCAGTTAAGACAATGTTAGCGTCTTTAATTGCAGGGAAAACTGGATAATTTTGAGCTTTTGTCAGCTAATTTCATCTTCCGGGTTTAAAATCATTTTTGGGGCGGGATTCAAATCGATGACGCATTGCAAATCTGCTAGTGGAGTGATGACACGTCGGTTTCTCATTATTATTCACTCTGGACAACTCACACCCAGCACACTACCTGTTCAAACTATTACCGTCTGGTCGGCGCTACAGAGCACCAAGCACAAAAACAGCCAGACACAAGAAAAGTTTCTTTCCTCAGGCCATCTACCTCATGAACAGTTAAATATTCCCCTACTGTGCAATAAACGTGCAATACTTTCTCATACGCACTTGTACACAGCACCTTATAACCAGTATATTTACAACATATCTGTACATACAACTCAACATCCAGATCTTTTTGACTAACTGCATCTCTGTTTAATGTTTATTGCCTTTTCTTTTCTCATATTTAATTTTGTGTTGTCACTTGTCATTTTATGTACACTGGAAGCTTCTGTTGCCAAAACAAATTCCTTGTGTGTGTGAAGCACACTAAATAAAACTGATTCTGATTATTCATAGTGGACTTTTCTTATCCTATGAGAAGACTCTGCTTCTTAATTATTCATGAGAGCACATGCTTTCCGAAGGCAAGGCAGACCTGCCAAGCTGTGAGACACAATGACTAGGTGATAGTGAGACCGCGCACGTCATGGGTAGTGTGTGTTTGTTTTTATGATCCACTGGGTTTGTTGCATGTTTTTCCCCATGATGCTGTCAGGGCCGATACGGCAAAGCTGTTCGTTTGCAGCAAGCACTTTTGTAGGGAGAGCTGTATGAGAATTGGAAAATGGCGAACTTTGTCTTTTATCAGTTGAGTTCGTTACTATTCAGACACATTTCATGGCAAGATCAATATACATAAAAACATTACGTAATGAGAACAACTTCATATTTCAATAAGAGATGATACACAAACAATTATAAATAAATAAATAAATAAATAAATAAATAAATAAATAAATTTCACAAAAAATTAGTATTAAATGCTGAATATAATTTCAATTGAATATTTGATAAATAACTTAAAACTCTTCCTAGTGATACCTTTTTAAAAACATCCATCAATGTGTTATTCTAAAAGTCTTGTCTAATGATCAATCATAAGTATGTAAAAACATGTATTTACATAATAAGTACATTGTAACAAATGATTTATTTCAGTGCAAGTACATATTATTTAAGGCCACTAAATGTAAAATAGGACCAGACAATTTCATTCCTAAAGCTTATTCATTCATTCATTCATTCATTCATTTTCCTTTGGCTTAGTCCCTTATTTATCAGGGGTTGGCACAGCAGAATGAACCACCAACTATTCTGGCATATGTTTTAGGCAGCAGATGCCCTTCGAGCCGCAACCCAGTACTGGGAAACACCCATACACTCTTGCATTTACACACACACTCATACACTACAGCTAATTAAGTTTATTCAAGTCACCTATAGCGCATGTCTTTGGACTGTGGGGGAAACCGGAGCACCCGGAGGAAACCCACGCCAACACGGGGAGAACATGCAAACTCCACACAGAAATGCCAACTGGCCCAGCCGGGGCTCGAACTTGTGACCTTCTTGCTGTGAGGCGACAGTGCCAACCACTGAACCACCTTGAAGCTTATTGTACAATGCAAATCTTGTTCAATAATTGAAAATCAGTGTGAAATCAGTTCATAAGACACATTCAGCTCCACAGGATGCTTTTTTTGTTCTAGTTTGTTCAATGATGATTCAGTTCAATACGAAATGTCACTGTTGAAAAATGTGATTCACTGTAGGACAGCTCTACTAGTCCCTGAGTCTTTGTTTATATAAAGATCATGTGATTTAATGACTTTATGATTTTTATCCTGTGCCCCATTTTTGAGAATTTTCCAGGAAAATAATGAACCCAAATAAAACTGTCTGTAGCTCTTGAACCCTGAGGTCTATGCTCACAAGTCTGGTCTCATTTAAAATTAGACATTTGCTAGTTTGTTATACATGAGTTAAAATAACTCAAAGTAGTATAGACCATTTTAAGAGATGTAAACAATAACAATGGTCCTATAGGTTATATAGGTGAAAGTGATTTGCTATTTCTTTCAATGAAATTCATTAGAGAAAAAGAATGGATGAGACTACCAGGATAAAGTCAAGGAAAGACCAGAAAGATAAACTCTGGCCATGTTTTGATGCAAATTTAAGAATGATACTTCTAAAAATTTTGCTTCTTTAAGTTTTAAGTCTCGGTGTCCTTTCTAAAAAGCCATTTGAAAAGTCCAAATGGACATCAGGTAACCAAATGAGTTAAAACTACATAATACATATGTAACGGAGGCCAGTTCGCGAAGTGCTATGTTGGTAAACCTCACACCTCTGACCTCAAAAGGTGCTCTATCCACAGACAAGGGGTCATGGTCTTTAGCCTCCTTGTTAGAGCAACCAAATGTCATGCAAAGAATCGCCGGTTTGAGCAGGTTGGGTGCAGTAGGACCGGTGGGTTACACATATATCTATATGTGATATATATATGGGATATAGGTTTAAGGGGGTGAGTGTAACGGAGGCCAGCTAGCCAAGTGCTATGTAGGTAAACCTCACAGCTCTGACCTCAAAAGGTGCTCTAGCGACAGACGCTAGAGGCCATGTTCTTTAGCCTCCTTGTTAGAGCAAACGACTCCCATGCAAAGAATCGCTGGTTTGATCCCAGCTCAGACCGGGTTAGGTGCAGTAGGACCGGTGGGTTACACATATATCAATTGATATCATCATATCAATTCAAAACTGTTCTGATCAACATTTGTGGTTTTTCCTCATTTGGTATCAATTTGGAGTCTCCAATTAGCATTGTTTTTAATTCTAAGGTCACTTGATCACTTCTTTAAAGTATCTGCTCTGAAAGCCAATCTATTTTTACATTTACTGTGGTTATAATGTACTGTATAGAAGAAATAATACTTCAAACCTTGAGTAATTTGACAGCACACATGAGGTTTGGGTCATCTGGGTGAGAGAATAATGTGTTCAGAAGTTCCTTCAGCGCTCCCAGTAAAACATCAGCCCGTCCTGGTGTGCCTTTTCGACTTTTCAGCTGAAAGACATTATTAAAGAATTCAAATCTAAAATAGCAGAAGTTAACAGAATAAACGCACATCAGGTAAAAAAAAAAATCTAATAATATTATAACAAAAAAATCTGACATTAAATTTGAGCAGATATATTACATATTTCATAAAAACCTAATTTTAAAAGATAATGTTTTTTGCAGAAATATATTTTTGCTGTGGTCACTAACTCACAACAGTGCTCTCTCAAAATCAGGCGTTCTTTTGTATCAATGTTAAACAAGTCTAACATAACTTCACTTTCAACAAAACATTGTTACTTTTGAGATGAGCAGAGATGAAAGTAACACACGAGTGGGTCAAAAGTAACAACAATATTTGCTAGATTTACTGGCTTAATCTTGTCTATTTTAAATATTTCTGATTGTGACCTTGTTAATGTTAACTGCAAACATATTTTGTCTTTTATTTTTGCAAAAAAAAAATATTAAACTGCATTTTCATTTTTCATTTCAGCTCCATCAAATGTTTCAAAAGCAACCCAACAATGCAAAATGTTAAAATGTTTAACATTTTTTAATATATTTTATTATTATTGGCAATATGCATTAATTTGATACAACATCTGAAGTGAAACACTAAAAACTCTAATGTGGAAGTGCAAAATAAGATCTGAATATTAGCAGTGGGGCATAAATATAGTATTACTTTCGTCCCCACAGGAACTCTTGCAATTTAAACTTGATTTACTTTTGAACTGAAAAACATTTCAAACTCAGGGATGTGTTATTGCACTGAATAACCTGTGGATTGATCATTAGTGTGACACATAAAAAGAGAAACACAACTTGTAATATGGAAAAAAGAACCGCTACAATAATTTCTTTTCTGCACTTAAAAACAGAAATTTGTAGCTAACTGCGGGAAATTTTGGGTCCCGAGATCAGCTGATCAAGGGTTGCATGCTGATTGTGCTGTTATAGCCTGGAAAGCAAAGGTTGTCAGGGCTTCCAGAAAAATCGATTTGTTACTTTCATCCCACATTACTTTGGTTGCCGCTTTCCCCTACAAGCAGGTTGAGCTCTGAGTTGTATTTTGTAATGTTGACAGGCTAACTGTACTAGAATCTTTAAATGAGCACAATTTAACAAAGTAAAACTATCAAATCAAATTTCGGTCATTGAAAAAGACGAAAAAAATATATTAATATTTGATGAAAATGTGTAACTAAATGAATAGTATTAAGTTCATTAACATTTTATAATAAGGTAACTAACTAAAATAAATAAATATCAGTAAATGAATCCAAACTAAAATGGAACCAAACCTGCAATTAAAAAATAAATGTAACCCCGCTATTAAACTTACTGACAAAACAAAACAAAACAACAAATATTAGATATATTAGAAGGAGAATGTTAACAATTGACAATTAGCTTAAGTTAAACCGCTAAAATAACTCATTAAATAATTAATAGCTAACTAAAAGACATAATACAAAAATAACTAAATACATAACTAATGTTAACAAAAAATAAAAAAACTAAACTCAAATTAAATGTAAACAGCAATATTACATAATAAATACTAATAATTAATAGCTAAAACACATAACAAAACAGAGCTTCCCCAAAACATAAATTGATCTAAAATTTTATTGTAGTTCAAAACAGAAAATCCAACTATGAATAAACATGATACAAGTATGAAAACAGTACTAAAATAACACTGAATTGTACCCTTTTATTATTATTATTATTTTTGGATTTATATAGCACATTTAAAAACAACAAATGTTGACCAAAGTGACCAATCAAATGCAAGAGACAGAAGATGATTTTTTAAACTGAGATTTAAAAAGCACCAAGGGAAGAACATAACCTGATATATAAAGGCAAATAATTCCACATACGAGGGGCTGCAATAGAAAAAGCCCTGTACGGTACAAATAACTATGTTATTGTACTTTTATTTTCAATACAAATTAATACATTATTATTATTTGCATCTAAAAGCATCTTTAAAGTGGCATACATTTTAAAAAATGTTTATTTACACACACTGTTTATTTCGGCATAGTGTCATTACACTGAATTCTGAGCAGGCACAGACCCGCTTTAGGGGGCGCTTTTACAGTGCATCCAGAAAGTGTTCATAGCTCTTCACCTTTTCCACATTTTTTATGTCACAGCCTTATTCCAAAATGGATTAAATTAATTTATTTCCTCAAAATTCTACACACAACACCCCATAATGACAACGTGAAAAAAGAGATTTTGAAATTGTTGCAAATTTATAAAATTAAAAACCTGAAAAATCACATGTACAGAAGTATTCACAACCTTTGCCAGTGACGCTCTAAATTAAGCTCAGGTACATTCTGTTTCCACTGATCATTCTTGAGATGTTTCAGCAGCTTAACTGAAGTTCACCTGTGGTTGAATGTCTAATTCAGCTGATTAGACATGATTTGAAAAGGCATACACCTGTCTATATAAGGTCTCAGGGTTGACAGTGCATGTCAAACCAAACATGAAGACAAAGGAATTGTCTGTAGACCTCTGAGACAGGATTATCTCGAGGCACAAAGCTGGGGAAGGTTGCAGAAAAATTCTGCTGCTCCGAAAGTTCCAATGAGTGTAGTGGCCTTCATCATCCGTAAGTGGAAGATGTTTGGAACCACCAGGACTCTTCCTAGAGCTGGCCGGCCATCTAAGCTGAGTGATCGGGGGAGAAGGGCCTTAGTCAGGGAGGTGATCAATAACCCGATGGTCACTTTGTCTGAGCTCCAGCGTTCTTCTGTAGAGAGAGGAGAACCTTACAGAAGGACAACCATCTGTGTAGCAATCCACCAATCAGGTCTGTATGGTAGAGTGGCCAGACGGAAACCACTCCCCAACTGAAATTTGCCAAAAGGCATCTGAAGGACTCTAAGAAACTAAATTCTCTGCTCTGTTGAGACTAAAATTGAACTCTTTGCAGTGAATGTCAGACATTACGTTGGGAGAAAACTAGGCACCGCTCATCACCAGGCTAATACCATCCCTACAGTGCATGGTGGTGGCAGCATCATGCAGTGGGGATGTTTTTCAGCAGCAGGAACTAGAAGACTAGTCAGGGTAGAGGGAAAGATGAATCCAGCAATGTACAGAGACACCCTGAATGAAAACCTGCTTCAGAGTGCTCTTGACCTCAGACTGGGGCAACGGTTCATCTTCCAGCAGGACAATGACTTGGGGTGTCAAAATTAATCGTTTCTTTGGTGCACCACGATGCAGATGGGGACAATTTGATATCGGTTCAGTAATAGATCATAACCGGTTATATTGCACTGACATCATTTATCCCCTATGCACGATGTTGCAGTAGAATACATTGGCGAAGGAGGCAAGGGCGAGTAAATAAAACACTCCTACTACTTAAATAGCAAATCTTTTACTGACACAGAGGAATGGTAAAGCACGAGCCGCTACTTCACTAGGGAGAAATGCTGTAAAACACCATCTCTGCCCTTCTCTCTCTCTCTCAACGGGTATTTGACCCGTTGGCATGTTCGTGAGGTAAAGTTTCCTCTCCTCTCGGCTGTTAAAGAGATACTTGTGGATCCAGACACAAGCGTGCCTGTGGTGCGAGTTTATTGTATTGCATTTATTCTATGGATTACCTGATAACCGCGTATTATGCGCATATAGACTGACCTCCGGCTGTTTTTCCAACATCACTCATGGGTAAACAGCGCTTTCGTTTCTAAAGCCAATTCCAAAGCCCTTTCTGTTGAGCGGGTGACGACAATGACCAATCATAGGGGTGTAAGAACTTGCCAGCGCTTAAAAAGCAAGCTGGATAATATTTACATTAGTTTATTTGTTATGAATGCTCGTGCTGTCTTCTGTGCATGTATTGGAGTTTTGTCTAAAACATTCACAAAGAGTGTTTTTTTTTTGAGCAGGTAAAATTAAAGGTACAGTTCATATATATTACTGCTTGTATTAAAGGACAAAATTGTATTACAAATAATATATAAATATAAATATATTTATAGATTTTAATACAATTTTTTTCTTGTGTTGTAAAGAAAAAATATAATTATGTATGGAAAGCATTGTCAATGCACAGTGATGCACCGAGATATTGAATTGAACCGAATCGATGGCATGATAATCGTAACCGAACCGTGAGACCAGTGTAGGTTCACACCCTTAACAATGACCCAAAGCACACCGCAAAAATATCAATGGAGTGGCTTCACAACAACTCGGTGAATGTCCTTGAGTGGCCCAGCAAGAGCCCAGACCTAAATCCTATTGAACATCTCTGGAGAGATCTGAAAATGGCTGTACCCCGTCGCTTCCCATCCAACCTGATGTAGCTTGAGAGCTACTGCAATGAGGAATGGGCAAAAATCCCCAAAGACAGGTGTGCCAAACTTGTGGCATCATATTCAAAAAGACTTGAGGCTGTAATTGTTGCCAAAAGGTGCATCAACAAAGTATTGAGCAAAGGCTGTGAATACTTATGTACATGTGATTTTTCATCTTTTTATTTTTAATAAATTTGCAACAATTTCAAAAAATCATTTTTTTCACATTGTCATTATGGGGTATTGTGTGTAGAATTTTGAGGAAATAAATGAATTTAATTCATTTTGGAATAAGGCTGTGAAATAAAAAATGTGGAAAAAGTGAAGCGCTATTAATACTTTCTGGATGCATGATAAGTCTGAATGAATGAGAAAACAGTGAGCGTGGCTTGTTTTTTCTACTGCAAGGTGATTGGATTTAGTAAAGTAGGCATTTCATTCAGAAAGATCAGGAAAAGGGGTTGAAGAGAGTTATTACAACCTAACAGACACCTCCTCCCCATAATTTCTGTTTGTTGTCAAAACTGACAGATAGAGGGGCGTGGTTAAGTATGTTAGCCACGCCCAATACCTCAGACAGACGAAATCTGAGAATTTAACTGAAAACAAAGAGGAAGCGCATTTTCAAATTTCAATTAAAGATTACAATGGCAAACTATTTTATTTTTCTAAAAGACATGCACAGATGAATTGTTCACCCTAAAACTAGCAATATGAGCTAACAAAATCAACATGGTTAATTATTATTTCATGTGTACTTTAAATCGGCTGTGTAAAGATGACTTAAAGTACTTACAAACACAAATGGTCATTTCAGTACTTCCATATATTTTAAAAAGTATTCCAAAAAGCTGTGTAATAATCATACTGGTCATATCCGATAATAGATAACAAATGAAAATCGTCAGATGTTAAGTGTGAACCTACCTCCAGGTTAAGGTAAAGCTCTCCCAGAAACAGCACATACGAGTGAAACCTTTTCTTGGTCTCTGGGTCTCCTTTAACAGCCTGATTCCTCTGATTGAACTCAGTTTGACATCTACACAAACATTGCAGAATTAAGTAGTAGTAATTATTTTTTAATCAGTCTTCATAGCAAACAACTGTAAATAGCAACAATACAAAAGTTACGTAAAGGTCCTGTGAAGTGCTTTGAGCAATGTGAAATTTTTTATTCAATGTTTGATGTAATCTCAACTGAAACATGAGAAGAGAGCTGGGCATAAAGTAGCCCCTCCCCTTAAAATAAATAGCCAATTGCTTGTTTTTTTCACAGCTCTGCCAATAAGAGGGGTTGAGCTCAAGCGCATCAAATGAACAACCAATGAGAAGGGGGCGGGGCATGTCAGATGATAGAGAGCATTTGATTGGTCAGAAGAAAAAAAAATCATTGATCCATGTAGGCGGAAGTGACCAACTGCAAACTTTGGATGTTTATATCACCTCTGCACAAGACGTTTGGCCATAGGAGAAATAGTTGGCCCAACTGAGCCTGATTTCTCTCTAGGTTTTTTAATTCTTCACTTTTGCCAATTGGTTAAGTTTTTTCCTCGCTGCTGTCACCACTAGCTTGCATGGTTCGGGACCTGTTGAGCTGCGCATCGATGAAATTGCTCTTCAGTGTTTGAACTCTCAGCAGTGATTTTTAAACCACACTGAACTAAACTAAACTAAACTGAACTTATCTCTAAAACTGAACTGACACCGTTTCAATTTACTATAATCTTCTATGTGAAGCTGCTTTGACACAATCTACATTGTAAAAGCGCTATACAAACAAAGATGAATTGAATTGAATGCATTCCTCAGAGATTTTGGTCCATATTGACAGGATAGCATCAGACAGTTGCTGAAGATTTGTCGGCTTCACATCTATGATGCAAATCTCACGTTCAACCAATTCAATTCAATTAATCTTTATTTGTGTAGCGCATTTACAATGTAGATTGTGTCAAAGCAGCTTCACATGAAAGTTTATAGTGAATTGAAACAGTGTCAGTTCAGTTTTCAGAGATAAGTTCAGTTCAGTTTAGCTCAGGTGAGTGTGGTTAATAATCACTACTGAGAGTCCAAACACTGAAGAGCAATTCCATCGATGCGCAGCTCTACAGATCCCGAACCATGCAAGCCAGTGGCGACAGCGGCGAGAAAAAAAATTTCACCAATTGGCGAAAGTGAAGAATTAAAAAAAACCTTAAAAGAAACCAGGCTCAGTTGGGCACGACCATTTCTCCTATGGCCAAACGTCTTGTGCAGAGCAGCAGTCTAGGCGCAGGACCCACAGGTGCTCTATTGGATTGAGATCTGGTGACTGTGGAGCCCGGTCTGTTCTTCTGCTGCTGTAGCCCATCCGCCTCAAGGTTGGACATGTTGCTTGTTCAGAAATGCTCTTCTGCATACCTCAGTTGTAACGAGTGATTATTTGAGTTACTGTTGCCTTTCTATCAGCTGAAACCAGTATGGCCATTCTCCTCTGACCTCTGGCATCAACAAGGCATTTGCACCCACAGAACTGCCGCTCTCCGGATATTTTCTGTTTTCCGGACCATTCTCTGTAAACCCTAGAGATGGTTGTGCGTGAAAATCCAAGTAGTTTCTGAAATACTCATACTCAAATACATTCTGATGCTCAGTTTGAGCTGCAGCAGATTGTCTTGACCAGGGGTGCCCAAACTTTTTCGTATGAAGGGCCTAACTGTATTACATTAAAGTTGCCATGGGTCATTTTCTAATTTATTTCAAAATATTAAAAAATAAATAGTAAACATCAATTTGAATCAATTTGAATTTTTAATTGTAACATATTGCATTAAACAATCACATTTATAACACAGTAGAGTTTAATGCTCAATACACTAGTCAAGCAGAACTCTATCCGTCGGGTGACAGTATGTACATTTTAAACTAAACTACAGCATTTTAATTAAAACATTTAATTTCAGTTAGCTTTTTTGTAGCTTAGCAATAAAGCCAACAAATATAAGGTTAGATTAAATTTGAAATGACAATACCTAAACCATCCCTACCCTTCTCTCTCTCTTCTCAGATGGGATGGTGGGCCAAATAAAAAGGTTACCATGGGCAAACTATGGCCAGCAGGTCCTAGTTTGGGCATCCCTGGACCTGACCATGCCTCCATGCCTAAATCCATTGAGCTGCTGCTATGTAATTGGCTGATTAGAAATTTACATTAATGAGAAGTTGGACAGGTGTACCTAATAAAGTGGCCTATTACTGTATCATCTGTATGTAAATTGTCACTGTTTTGGAGAGCATTAGCTTATAGATATCCTTAAAACTAACATCTAAAACAACTTTATTCTGAATTCACAGGACCTTTAACAAACCAAGCAATCAGAAACATAAAAAAGTGAGACTAAATAAAACGAAGTAAAAGCCGGAATAGCTGAAAATGTGGATTACGAGTAAAATTATGTTTCCAAAATTACTCAATAAAGCTTTTTCTGTTGCTTTATTTACCTCTGCAGCAGCAGGTTTCGGAAATTCCTGTTGGCTGGACTGAGACGGATGTGACGTGACAGATGGTTACAGAGCCGCGCTCCCGTATAGGCAAAGTTGGGGATAGATGTGGACTGTAGAAAACAAATGTGGGATTGCTTTTATTGCATTTATCATAACAGAGCTCCAATTTAGTGGTATTTACATCCATCTTGTGGATATTCCTCAGAGATTTAGTCATTGGTGATGGCGTAACAATGATAAAGTGTCTGCTTTTTATATTTGGCGTCAGTTTGTTTTGCTTAGATTAATATTTGCTGGTAGGGAAAATCTGTTCGTATTGACTAAACGTACTGACAGTTACGGGTGTCATAGATTGTTATGAGTCAATGATGCTATCGTTTGGCACAAATCTATAAGTTTCTCCTTTCTGGCTGTTCTTTCTTTGAAGGATTTCTGTAGAAGCACAGCCCAGGCGTGTCTCCTCGTCCGTTAGTAACAATATATCTTAATGCACAACAATTATCTGGCTTTTTGGCAAAAAAAAAAAAAAAAACTCAATGGGAGATAGTATTTTTTCACTCCTAATTGGTGTGACGTCATGTAAAAACTATCAATTGAACAGTGACGCCAAAATTGAGGAACATACCATGACTTCTGGACACCGTTATACCCCTAGTCCTCCCAAAATGTGTAACAATACGAGGGTGAGTAAATATTGACCATTTTTTTGCTGACTATTCTTTTAATTAGGATGTCCGCTTGCAATTTTTTTGAGTTCCCGCACAAATGTATTTTCAGAAATTCATCATAAGCACACCTGTACGTAGATGAGCTCCACCAGCTCCTGCAGAATATCCTCGGTAGTGACCCACTCGTTCAGCGTGTCTGTGATGTACTCGATCTCAGACTCGAAGGAGCCTGGAGATGAGTTCAGATGGCTTACAAAATCCTGAACAAAATCCGCTAGCGAGGGCTCAGCGTAGTACCCTTCAGATCCATCAGAATATGAATCATCCTATTAATAGAGAGAGAGATAGAAAGAGAGAGAGAGATAGCATTAGATAAACATGTGTAAATAATGTAAAAAAAACCCTGAATGCACATTTGTAAAGGAGAATAACTGACTTTGTTTTTTTAGATAAACAAATATGTTCACGTAGCTTGTTTCTTAAATACCCATATTATGGTATTTTTATGCTTTAGAAGAGAGACAGAAACATACAACCCCAAATCAGAAAAGGTTGGAACAGTAAGGAAAGAAAGAAGTGATTTCTAAATGTACTTTGACTTGTGTTTCATTGCAGACAATACAAAAGAACATTATTTAATCTGTTCCTCATGATTTCTTTTTCTTTTTCAAAATAAACACGTATTCCAATTTTGGTTCTTGCAACACAATTTTAAAAATAGTAAAGGATTTACCACTTTGTAATTTTGCCATTCCTTTTCACAACACTTAAAAGATGTTTAGGGACTGAAGACACTAAGTTATGAAGTGTTTCAGGTGTAATTTTGTCCCATTCTTCTTGCAATCAAGTCTTAAAGTGGGCAACAGTATAGGGTCTTCGTTGTTGCATTTTGCGCTTCAAAATGCACCACAGATTCTCTATTGGAGACAAGTTGGGACTGCAGGCAGGCCAGTCAAGTACCTGTATCCTCTACCTCCACAGCCAGGACTTTGTAATGCATTCAGAATGTGGATTTGTATTGTCTTGTTAAAATATGCATGGGCATCCCTGGAAAAGAAGGCAGCATATTGTGCTCCAAAATCTCTATGTACTTTTCAGCATTAATGGTGCCATCACAGAAGTGCAAGTTACCTTTGCCAGACCCTGGCTTTTGGACTTGTTGCTGGTAACAGTCCGGATGATCCTTTTCTGCTTTGGTCTGGAGCCCACAATGTCCATTTCCCCCCCAAAAAATATCTAAAATACTGATTCATCTGACCACAGTACATGTATTCACTGTGTGGTGATCCATCTCAGATGCCTCCGAGCCCAGAGAAGTCGACAGCGCTTCTGGACATTGTTAACATAGGGCTTCCTTTTGGGAGTGTACAGTTTTAACTGGAATTTGTATATGTAACTACGTATTGTGGTACTTGACATACGTTTGCCAAAGTAGTCTTGAGCCCGTTTGCCAAAGTAGTCTTGAGTCTTGGTGATATCGTTTATAGATGAATGAGGATTCTTGCAGTCCGCCCTGAGGGATCGGAGATGACGGTTGTTCAGCTTAGGCTTACTCTCTTGTCCTTTACGCACTGAAATTCCCCCAGACTCCTTGAATCTTTTAATTATGTTATGCACTGGTAAAGTTGAAATATCCAAATGTCTTTCTATCTTTCTTTGAGGAACATTGTTTTTAAACATTTCAATCATTTTCTTGCATATTTGTTGGCAAACTGGCAATTCTCTGCCCATCTTTGCTCCTAAAGGACTAGACCTTTCTTGGATGCTGCTTTTGTACCAAATAATTACAATCTCCTGTTGACATCACACGTTTCAAATCACATCATTATTCAACTAATTTACCTGTTTCTAGCCCTAAACTGCTCCTGTCCCAACCTTTTTTTGGATGTTGGAAAGGATGTTTATTTACAAATGAAATGAAGTTGACCAGACAAAAGATGAAATATTTTGTGTTCATAATATCTGCAATGAAATACAAGTCAAAGTAGAGTATTTAGAAATCACTACTTTCTTTTTTATTTGCATTTTCCATACTGTGCAACTTTTTCTGATTCAGAGTTGTACATACAGCACCTTTAATCAGCATCCCAAAATCCACATTAAAATGTATGGATCAAGGATGGGCAACTTCTATTGCCCTGCAGAGTTTAGCTTTAACCCTAATCAAACACCAATTAGCTTACTCATGCGTGTTCGATTAGTTTTGCAGGATGGAAACAGTGGTGTAGATGGACCAGAGCTATAGACTCACCTGAACAGATGAATAACCGCCGGGGATAAACTCAGCTGCAGCAGCAGACAGTTTAGAATTTTTCACCAATGCATCTGCAACACTGCTGCTGTTGTGTCCTGAATTTGAAGGAACTGGGGATCCTGGAAGAGGATGCAATGCAGATTCATATTAATTGTGAACATTTGTCTACATATAGTGATATCCATCTGTGTTGTTTAGAAGTTAAGAAGCCCAGAAATGTAAAGAAAATACAATGCCATTACTTGACCAGATTAAACTCACCCACTAACTACTGGTCAACATTTAACCAGCTTTGATTCATGTGTTATAATAAGTCCAAGTTAAGACAATAATACAATGTTTATAATGACAAGACTGTCTTCATGAATGTATTAGATTTTTACCCCCCCAAAGAAAAAAAAAATCACTAATTTGAAGCTGAACATCACAAGGCAACTAATAATATATTAAACCCAAATAGTATGTATAATTATATTATATCTAAATAGTATAATGTGGTGAAAACTATGATTACGCTAGTAAAAAATATTCAAACTACTATTAATGTAATTATTTCAGTTTAAATGTTTATCAACTTACTATCTGTGTATGCATCCATCAATCTAAAGATCAACCAAATGTACCTTTTGACTGATAGATCAGTCTATCCAACTAGAAAGACAGACTAAATAGAAAGATACAAATAGATAAACAAATAGATAGAACAATAGATAGATAGAATAATAGAACGACAGACAGACAGACAGAACGATGGATGGACGGATAGATGGATGGATAGATGGATGGATGGACGGACGGACGGACGGACAGACGGATGGATGGATCAGAACAATGGCTGGATGGAAGGATGGATGAATGGAACAATAGCTGGAACGATAAATGGATAGACGGATAAATGAATGGAACGATAGATGGATGGATGGATGGATAGATCTGAACAATGGCTGGAACGATGGATGGATGGATGAATGGAACAATAGCTGGAACGATAGATGAATAGACGGATAGATGAATGGAACGATAGATAGATAGATGGATGGATGGATGGATGGAACAATAGATAGATGGATGGATGGATGGAACAATGGATGGATGGATAGATGAATGGAATGATAGATGAATGGAACGATAGATAGATAGATAGATAGATAGATAGATAGATAGATAGATAGAT
>CAIGQZ010029885.1:0-10181 GCA_903798205.1 Danio tinwini | reverse complement strand
AAAACAACAACACAATAACAATACAGTCAGATGCGCGTTTGTGCATGTGTGTGTGTGTGTGTGTGTGTGTGCGTGCATGCATGTAAATGTAACTAGGTGGAAGGTCGGAGTATATACATAAGGAAAAAAACTATATATATATACATATATACACACACAACATGTATAAACATGATAAAAAAATATATATATATCTGAAAATAACAGATATAAATAACAGATAGGGAGAATTTTTTTATTGATAATACTGATAACAGTGATGGTAATAATAAGTAGAAGAGAAAAAAAGAGAAGAAATAGAAGAGAAGAAAAATACAGACATACAGATTACAAAATACAAAAATACTTAATCTGAATAAGGCAATAATATGATTAAGGTGTTTACATGAGTTGTTTTTTTGAATGTTCCTTTCATGTTATAGCAGGGGTTTTCAAACTGTGGGGGGGCGCGAGACATTGAGGTGTGCACTCGAGTAAATTAAGATGAGGATAAGCGTTCACTAGAGTGAATCTGATTAACGTTAGCACCACAGCTACCTATCAGGCACCTGTAGAGTTAAATCATTCGAGTAAAACATGTTAAAATGAATGACGGTGAATGAAAGAAAGCCATCTGACAAAAAAGTGCCCTTCTGAATCAAATCAGCAGGATGCCCTTCTGGATCTTTTACTTACTTTGAAGGCACTACTGACTACATTTACATGGACATCAGTAATAGTTATATGCCTTAATAGACAATAATATAGGCCTAATTAAGGTGTTTATGTGAAGTGCTTTCATGTAAGAGTTTCATGTCATTTTGGGTGACTTTAACTGCAGTTTCACTTTCACTCATGAACATTTCATTCATGCCCCCGTGACAAACTGGGGAAACTTATTAGACACAAATAAGGAGTAAGGACTGGTGGAAGAGAGTTATGGAATTTTATAGCGCACGCCAAATGGAAAGAAAAGAAAGACCTCCGCATTTCGTGATGTGTGTGTCTGCGGCCCTTTACTGACATGCGTGTGTGGATCTTGTCGGAAAATATGGCGAAAAGTCCTACATGATGGTAATAGTTTGATTGCTGTGTTTACTTCAATAATGTCACTAATATATGCATACTCCACGTCTTAATTCCATTTCTGTTCAGTTCAATTATGACTTTAGTCGGATTAAGGACATCAAACATCGCTGTTTACATTGTAGACTCTTAATCGGATTATTGTCTTAATCATATTAAAATCTTATTAAAGTATTGTTGCCCATGTGAACGGACTTAATGTGCGACTCAACCACACCATCAGGGCTCTGCAAACTTGGCTTTGTGAAGCAGCATTTTCTGCATGTACATACATCAAAAGCAAGTAGACTATGGCTCACGCTTATTGGCAATGGAAGATCGTGGTGCAGTGGAAAAAGAATGAATATTGTGTATGACTCGCATGAGCTTGGACGACTGTATCCATACATCTCTGCTTATAGACTTAACTTTAACTTATAAAAAAAGTCATCTGGAATGGCAAAGAAAGCACTCTAGCAGGATTCCCAGTGTTCATCAAGACTCTTTGGATTCATCTTCAATGCCTCCTTCATCTTACCCCAGACATGCTCAATAATGTACATGTCTGGTGACTGGGCTGGCCAATCCTGGAACACCTTGACCTTCTTTGCTTTCAGGAACATTGACATGGAGGCTGAAGTATAAGGAGTGTCATTCTGCTGATGAATTTGCCCTCTCCTAGGGTTTGTAATGTAATGGGCAGCACAAATGTCTTGATACCTCAGGCTGTTGATGTTGCCATCCACTCTGCAGATCTCTCACACGCCCCTATACTGAATGTAACCCCAAACTATGATTTTTCCTTCACCAAACTTGACCGATTTCTGCAAGAATCTTGGGTCCATGCAGGTTCCAATAGGTCTTCTGCAGTATTTGTGATGATTGGGATGCCTTCTGCAACTTTTCCAAATGATCAACTAGAAGTCAAGTTATTATTTGTTGCTTATACAACTGAGATCAACGACAAGATTTTTGTCAGGTAGTGTATATCTATTTAAAAATTTGCAAGCTTGATATATATAAAAAACACTTTCCAACTAAATTTATTTATACAACAACATGATATACGTCATATGTTCCACATCATGTGACGCAGCAGGTCATTCCAAATGAAGGCAATCCGTGAAGTGAATGTCTCTGCTCATTATGAAGGAAGCAGCAAACACAACCAGAAAGCAGTTTCTGTCTCTATCACACATCTCCACCTGGCCCTGCGACCACTGCTGTGTCTGGCCGCTTCTGTAGACGCAGTAATGGAGTCCTTGAACTCGTTAGCTGTGAACAGTCTAATCCCACATGCTTTCAACCCCCAACAGGTGCTGAGTGCAACCCGACACTCGTTTGTGCAGGATGGAGGGAAAGAATGCGGCGCAGAAAAAACAACAATCTGGAGGGCTGACAGGAAGAAAGAGGCAGGCCGGTTCTCATGGGGAACTTCAAAACCTCCTCTGTACAATGAGAAGTTCTCACACACATACACACACACGCACACACACACACAAAACTTCTGTCACGACTCTGTCGCCTTTTCTCTCCCTTTTCTTTTATTCTGTCTTGTGGCCATTTGTTTGGATCATTACATGTGAGCTTTCCTTGGCGGATGTGTCATTTTGCTGCAGCTGGAGGTCGCATGCAAGCTGCAAGTATGAATTATTTTGATTAAATTAGATAATATTTCAGAGCATTCACGCATAAGTGTGCAAATTTAAGGAGGCACGGTGGCTGAGTGGTTAGCACTGTCGCCTCAAAGCAAGAAGATCACTGGTTTGAGACCAGCCTAGGCCAGTTGACATTTCAGTGCGGTTTGTATGTTCTCCCTGTGTTTGTGTGTGTTTCCTCTGGGAATTGGCTGTAGTGTATGACTTTGTGTGTGTGAATTCGAGAGTTGTGTGGGTGTTTCCCAGTAATGGGTTGCGACTGGAAGGGCATCCGCTGTGTAAAACAGAATAGTTGGTGGTTCATTCCACTGTGGTGATAAAAAAGGAACTAAGCCAAAGGAAAATTTATAAATGAAAGTGCAAATTTGACCTTGGCTTCTCAGAAAAAACAAACAAACATAGACGATCTTATAAAGAAATGTCTATGTGGCAACAAAAGTCCAAGAACAGTACGAAACCAAACATATGACTTATGTTTACCAGTTCAAAATGTCTTTATCATGTTCAAAGATGCAATATCATGTAGGTATTGAAATGTGTGACTTTTATGAAGTCTTCTAAAGCCACTTCATGCACCAAAATGTTGGACCAAATCACTGGGTCAACATAAAGCCTCATGCACACGAGAGAATTTTCGCTTGTGCTTATATATGAATTACCGGTTTGTAAACATTCAGGATGCGCGCGCAGCGAGGTGGCAGAAAAAAACTGTAGCGCTAGGATTTACAGCGAGGGAATGACATCCGATGCGGTACAGAGTTTGTTGTTGTCTTATAAATAAGTTATATTGATTACATATTCTATATATTATTTACATAATGCTTTCTGCGTATTATAACAGCTTGTCACCCATATAAGCAGAGTTATTTGGCAAAATTAACATTAAAGGGAGCTGCGTTTGTCTGACAGGTCCATTTGCGACAGCACCCTTCCAATGGATATTGGATAAGATGAAATGGCCAAGCATCCAACCCGAAATATACAACTATCACATTGAAACTCCAAGTGATTTTACAAGAGAGAAGTTAAAGACCTACAAGTCTTTGGAGACCTACAATTTTGTTCTGTGTGGTCCTGTGCAAGAAATATTATTCCATGATTAGCAGATTCAAAACATTGTAGTACTAAAAACTGAGGTTCTGCCTAGCCAAAGACAAGGAACGAAGATGAAACTGTACAAGGCCTGGGTAATCATCAACAAGCAAAACAACTGCATTCTGACAGTAAACTGCACCTGTACGCAGGGTATGTGAACTTAGATTTTTACATTTCATTCTAAGCATTCAGTGTCATCAGTTTAATTAACCATATTTAACTGTTTTTGCTGAAATCATTGCTGCAATCAAAAAACGAGTAATGTGTATGATTTAGCATAGCGTGAACTTACCTGATATGAAATGACTGCAGAGTCAAACATTTTTAATTAGGTCGTCACTCCATTCAGCTCCCTTTTACTGCATTAAAAGCAGTGTGGTGTACAGTAAAAGTTTTCTATTTTTGGACTTTGGACTCGAATTTGACATCCTACCGCACAACACGACATGTTTGCTATTGCAACCGGTCTTTTTTTGCAACCGGGAACCCGTGTGACGTCACGTGTGATGTAGGTAAGTAATTCCTCTATTGCTGACATTTAACACCACACGGCTAACACACAAAACTGCAGGTGTAAAAGGGTAAATTATTTAAAAAAATGTCTTGGGCTTGTTTTTTAGTTGACATGCCATGTTAAAAACTTATTGACCAATGAGATTGTTTCTTTTGTTTATGTGGCCATACTATATAGTACGCTAAAAACAGTATGCAAGCAGAGTAGTTTGTCCAAATTTGCAGAATTTGAAAAACAGTATATGAAAAGTACCTGGATGACCTACTACTACTGACGAGATTCTGAAGTGTGCATCTGATGGATGCTACGGTATCCCATAATCGACAAACCGATGTGGAGAGATCATGACAAAATGGCAGATGTAGTGCGTCCGAGTTTCATTCATACTACTCACATTCACACTATATAGAAAGTAATTTTCCAATGCCAAATTCAAATTTGAATGTAGTACCTACTGAGTATTAGGCGAATTCAGAAGCTGCAATCGTAAACACAAATTGGTGGCGCTCACGCCTAAAAGTGTCCAACTCAATTCCTGGAGTTTCACATTAACCCTAATTAACACACCTGATCAAACTAATTGAGTTCTTCAGGGTAGTTTGAAACCTTCAGGGCAAGTGTGTTGAAGCAGGGTTGTGGCCCTTCAAGAACGGAGTTTGACACCTATAATGATGAAGAACATGCATCGAGGCTAGATGAATGTGAAGCTGCTTATTTCATTAGTATCTGAACACAAAGAGCTGCAAGATAAAAGTGGCAGCAGTTACAGTATGTCTTTAGAAATGTCTAAACATAGAAGCTAAAAATCAGTGAAAATCTAATAACAACTTCTAACAATAGCCCAAAGGTAGAGTTGTGAAATGTACAGATTAGACAGACTTCACATTGTAGTCATTCAATGCTGAATATTTGATGGCTAGTATATTTTTTGGACTAATGCTAGCTTTTGTTATGTTTAAATGTCTATTAGATGTCTATTAAACTTATTTTGAACACTTATTTGGGGGGGGGGGGGGGGGGGGGGGGGGTGGGGGGGGGGGGTCTAACTGTTGTTAAAGTAAGAGTGTAAAAGCCATTTTTCAGGTGATGTATCAAAAACTATGTGACTAAAGCATACAATAAATGCATCACAAATCAGTTCATTTTAGTTCAATTTGGGTTTATTATCAGTTCATTCACTATCATTATGACAAGTTCCAGTATGAAAACAATGACCAGATTTTGTGCAAATGTATTTTTTAGGGTAAATTGTCTACTTTTAAAAGAGATCTCATATACTTGTAAATTTGCAGTTAAAAAATGAATGGCACAAGTAACAATAAATTGACTGGAGAAAACTTGAATGAATTTCATCACATGATTCAATTAAATCAAATCATTTTCCTACCTTGAGTTATTTACCTTCAAAGGAAGTCTACACATGCGTATTCGATTGCATTAGATTAGATGACGTTAAAATGCACTTTTGTGTACATTTGTTCTTTGGCTTCTTCAATAATGAACAAACATGTAGATGTTAGGATGTTGATGTTGCCCAAACTAATCACAACCAGTTCAAAATGCTAAATGACAAAGAAAGAAAGAAGGAAAAAAAGAAAGAAAGCAAGAAAAGTCATCATAAGTGCATCATAACATATGACTTGCATTCTATTCTTTCACAGACTAATATTTGTGACTGAAACACTAAGTCAACTTAAAAGTTTGATTTGTTTTCGTCATTGAAGATTCATTGACTTGCAATACAAAATAGAAGCACCATATATACTGTATGTTGCTTTTATAATGCATTGACCCCGGCTGTTATACGCTGTCATTTTATGACAACAATGGCATATTCTTCTTTTGTGCAAATAATGACAAAATGACCATTTTGAGGCGAACGACTTCTTTTTCAATTGCTGTGTAGGAGGGAAAAAATGACATCAAATGGATTTTCACATAAATAATGTCACAAATAGCAGCACATTGACTGTTTGCAGCAAATACTTTCCCGCCATAATTATTCATCATAGCCCTCCACACTGAAAAAAAAAAAGATTCAAAGATGATTCCTTGGATTTACAATTTTTTTTTTTTGGTAAGTTGTAAACAATTCATTTAGGCAGAATTTAAACAAACAAATTAAATTCAACATTACTAAATTTCATTTGTTTAAACTCAACCCATATAAATAGTTTGGAACAATTTTGCAGAAATCATTTTTTTCCAACCCAGGCTCATTCTGATTACGTATATATATATATATATATATATATATTTGGAGAGTGCCAAATACATCCCAGGAACTACGTTATTTATTTATTTATTTATTGTGAATCCACTAGAGGACGCTGTGTGCACATTTTCAGATCTCAAATTTCTTTCGCTAGTGCCATTTGCGCCTGCTGTTCTCACATAAATCCACCAGAGGCCGCTGTCGACTGACCCGCCCCCCCACTTTCCTAAATCCAACCGACAGTTTTAAAAAGCAATCCAGAAAAAGAAATAATGAAAATGTCCTCACCTTTTACTCAGGTAGTTCTAAACTTTAATTAATTTAATTCTTGTTTTGAAAACAACACAGGATGTTCTAAAGAATGTTGGAAAATTAGCCATTGATTGTCCACAGTAGGAACAAAAAATAATATGGAATACTATACATTCTATAGTATATCTTCATCTGTTGTAAACCGAAGAAAGAAAGTCAAACAAGTTTAGAACAAGCAGAGGATGAGTAAATGATGACAGAATTAAAAATATTAAAATATGCCCTATATTAGCATAGGCTCATTCTGAAAACGTAGCCCTATTTACATATCTGGATATTGCGAATTATGTAGCCAGAGGTACGTATGGCTGCATTTCATCTTTAAAACCTTTAAAAGTATGACGCCGTTCCTTTTATTGCGACCAGCTGACCACTTACCTCTGTGTGGATGACTTTCGAGCTGTTACCAGTTTGTCCAGTGGCTCACCGCGTACATCAGAGGATTTGTGATGCAGAGCGGAGTTGCCCGTGATGACGGGGTTCGAGTTCGGCGAAGATTGGTTCCAGAAATCAGGTAAGACAAAATCAAATGCCAAAAAATAAATTAAACAAGTAAATAACAGGGTTAGAATGTGGTAAAATCTGAAAACACTGTGAAATCCAGGCTGCCACGAGGGTTTTTCATTTTTTGGGTTGCTTTTTAATTTTCGATTGGGTTTAGGGAAGGGGGTGGGCGCTGGTCAATCGGGGCTTTGGAAAACACTATTGGTTGGGTTTAGGGAAGGAATATAGTGAATCAGTCGATCGATCAGTCAGTCGAAAGTCAGTCCTCTAGTGGATTTACGTGAGAACAGCAGGCGCAAATGGCACTTGTGAAAGAAGTTTGAGATCGCAAAAAGTGCACACAGCGGCATCTGGTCTATTAGCAAACAAAAAACTGCTAAATAAACGTAGCTCCTGGGATGTATCTGCCGCTCTCCGGAAATGTATATAGGGGTACATTATCAGAATGAGCCTGGGTTGCTATTATGTTTTTCTAATCATTTTTTATATAACTATATGTAATTACATGTCACTAAAAACTATACTGATGATGTTGAAAAATTAAACTTTGAATAAAAAAGAAATTACATTTGAAAATATATAGAAATTGAAAACAGATGTTTTAAATTAAAACTATATTACAATATTATTTCTGATCAATGCAATGAAAATGCAACCTTGGTGAGCAGAAAAAAAAACGTTTAATATTTACAAACTTTTGACCAGTAGTGTAAATAAGATGTAAAATGTTAAGAAAGTTTTACTGAATAAAAAAGTCTGATAAAGTATAGTCATTCTATTATGTACAAAGTAATAAAAAGCAGTAGGTTTCCAGTGAAGCAGGACAGGCTGGAGGGGGTTGATAATATATATGCACACTAAACTGTGCTGCTTTTACTTCATATGTAGGCATATTATCCATAGTTACCTTATTTCTGCTGACATGTCATTTCATCTGTACATTCACAGTATTTTGAATCAGAACCACAGCGGCCTGTCAGCTTCCATTAAATATAGTATCCGTCTGACCTGTTTTGACTTGCAGAAGCAGTTTGTTGATCAAAAATCCTTACCTTCAAATCTAATTTATGCAGCGTCAAGCGTAATTGAAAATCCTGCAGAAAAATCACAGCAGAATGTTGTCAAATCAACTGGTTACTAAATAGCACATGCAATATTGTTGCCCAAAAGAAGGCTGTGGGGAAAAAAATGTGCTTATTGTTTAAGCTTTTGCTCAAAAAAAGTTTATATTTGCATGAGAGTCAAGACTTTTTGCTTAAAACCCTTTGATGATGTTGCACTTTGGTTTTGGAGAGTTCCTTACCCTAAGACCAAACCAACTTCTGCAAGTCTTCAGCTGTGATTCTTGGGAATTGTTTTGGGCCACTCAATCCTGCACAACACTTAGGGTTGTATTTTAGCGATCTAAGTGTAAAGTCTAAAGTGAATGCCGCAAAAGCACTAAGGGCCTGTATGAATCCACTTTTGCTGTATTAAGAATGGGAAAAACGGTCTGTGAGCCAGGCGCATAGTCTAAATGGACTGTGTTTTCCTTATGAGTTATGGGTGTGTTTTTGGGCATAATGTGTATTAAACCAATTACAGTCTCATTTCCCCTTTTCTTTAAGAGTCAGTTGTGCCACGCCATGGCACGTTTGCTATTTACATGTATTGTAAGCAGAAAAGCCAGAACGGCTGTCTTTGTTTTGACAGCCGTGTCATGCTAGCCACTACGCCACTGTGACGCCCCAAATCTAAACAAAAAATGATAAAAACAAATATAAATATGCATATAATAAATACTACTACTAAAAATAACAATAAACAAATGTTAATTGTCATGAATAAGCTGGCTACAACAGAGCTGAAGCCCCCTGAGGTGAAGAAGGCATGGGAGGAGGTAGCGGTTTTTATATTTATGTCGACAATATTCTTTTTTTAACATTTTAATCTTTTAATTTTTCATATTTAAAGATATTTGTGTACTGCTGTACATCCCTGTGGGTGTAATAAGCAATGAGTATGGGCATTTTAAACCCGCAGAGACACATATCACTAATGCGTTCCTTAAAAACCAAATGAAAACACTGCACCATTGACTTTAGACCAGCATTTAGTTAGACAATGGTGCCCATTTCTATTCTATCTATCAAAATAGCTCCAACAATACATCATAACACACTTACTTTTCATACCAGCACACCCATGGGGGCAGGAAAGGGTGCAAATGCATTTGCTAGTTAAACAGCATAATAGTTAAAATCATATAAATGATACCTGAAATTAGCAACAAAAATACTTGACTTGACATGGTGCCGCATTACGCCATGTGTATGATAGGGTCCTTACAATTGACTGTAATTTCTTAATTATTGTCATGATGGTGGTTGAGAATTGAGCAGTTTCTGTGGTTTTCCCTAGTTGTGAAGCTTGACTTTTCCTGCAAATCACAACTCTGTTGTTTGGCCTTGCGTTGTGATGAATGACTGAGTGAGTTTGGCCTTGTGTTACCTCATATTTATACCATGGTCACGGTTGAACAGTTTTCAGTTCCTAGTCATCCAGGTCTACTAAAAATATCAATAGGAATTCTTTTAAAAAGTATTTTACAGTATTTTTATAAATATTTTACTCATGAATATTTAAAAAGGTGGAAATAACTGTGGCACATTTTTGTTTTTGAGTGAAGCAGTGTTATATTTACAGTTGTTTGTTCTCAGTAAGAGCAGATTTTGTTTAATATTTTGAGCAAAAAACAAACAAAACAGTATTTTCTTTGCTCATATTAACCAAGAGTGCCAATATTAGTGGAGGGCCCCTGTAGTATTGGTTAAAACACACACACACAGAGGCAGATTAA
>CAIGQZ010029883.1:0-10541 GCA_903798205.1 Danio tinwini | reverse complement strand
ACATTTCTAATTGTGTGTTTTCTGTGTGTATGTATATGTCATGATCACCAGCGATCCAGCCTGCGCAGATCACTGGTAAACACACAGATCACATAGTAATAATAATAATAATAACAATTCCTCACATTTTATATAGCTCTTTTCTGGGCACTCAAAGCGCTTTACACATTGGAGGGAACCTCCTCATCCACCACCAGTGTGCAGCATCCACCTGGATGACATGACGGCAGACTGCACAGCACACACCAGCTGATTGGTGGAGAGGAGACAGAGTGATGAAGCCAATTATGATATGGGGAGGGTTAGGAGGCCATGATGGACAGATTTGGCCAGGATGCCAGCGTTAAACCCTTTTTTAAAAATCTTTTTCGAAGGACATCCTGGACATAATGACCACAGAGAGTCAGGACCTCGGTTTAACATTAAGACCCACACAGACCGCAGGTTGAGCGCCCCCTGCTGGCCTCACTAACACCACTTCCGGAAGCAACCTAGCTTTCCCATGTGGTCTCCCATCCAAGTACTGACCAGGCGCAGCCCTGCTTAGTTTCAGTGGACAACCATGTGAGAGCTGCAGAGAGAGCATAGGACTACAAATCTGATGGTTAAAGGACTACAAGAACCAGTCATGCACCACACACACACACACACACACACACACACACACAACCGGTTCCTGATCCTGACTGATTTCAAACACATAGCTGAACTCGTTTCCTTTGACATTGTTTTGTTTTATTCCTCGCTTTGTTTATCTGTTTAATCCTGTCTGCTGCCTGCCTTCTGACCATCTGCCTGTGTATTTGACTACGACTCTGGATTGCCCATATACATCTGTTTGCCCCTGTGTTAACCATTGCTTACCTGACCTCTCTAATAAACCTACATTTGGATCCACACTTTCGTTGTCAGTGTCACATCATCATTACAGCATATATGTATATGCACATATATAGTTGAGATATCAACTTCAAACTTAAAATATAGTTTATTAAGATATTTAGCTTTGATTATCTGTCAAATTTAAGCTAAAACAGGTTTAGTAAAATACATATTTTATGTATTATAAGGACATATACATTTATTGTTTTATTTTTTTCAGAAACGTAAAGGACAAGTATGTACTGCGCTCCTGCAAAATTGGATTTTGGTTCCTTTTGACACAAACATAATGGCTCATATAACTTTAGTTTTTTTTTTACTTTTTACTAGGGCTGTCAGTTGATTAAAAAAAATTACTAATTAATCACACTTTTTTGTGTGATTAATCATGATTAATCACGAATTAAAAAAATCCAAAATACAGGTATTGCAAATACAGAAATTGAAAAATTATAATAATAAAGTATTGAATACAAACAATTGTATTCATTGTAAAGTTGTATTGTGAGTTGAGAACATTAATTATAAAGTAGAAACAATTTAGCTTTGTCCTCCTTAACATTTCGTCACCTTGGAATTATAAGGTTCTGTCTGCGTTCTCAATGATTTTGAGATATTGAGCTTCAAAGTTTTTGCATTCCACAGCAAACAGCAAGTGTGTAACATTTGTTTTTGTTTTTTAATAAAAGGTCTTAATGTAAACAACTTATAAAAAAACATCCCATAATGTAAATAAGTTGTCATTTAATAAGAATATGTCAATAACTCAATTTTGACAAAAATGTCAGACAGAACCTTATAATTGTAAGGTGACGATTTAACCACTTGCTAAGACAGACCAGTCTATTGACATTATCGGGGACAATACACACACACACAGAGAGAGAGAGAGAGAGAGAGAGAGAGAGAGAGAGAGAGAGAGAGAGAGAGAGAGAGAGAACAGCGATCGAATACCGATCGAATAAAATTAGCTTAAACTAAGCGTTCTAAAGTATGGCTTTATTTCTCAATCAAGGATTCTGACACATCAACGTGAAGCAGACGCTTTACAACAGTTGCGTGTAGTGTTTAAACATGTCAAACTTAATGATACATTTGAGGGCGCTTGGAGTCAACTTAGAGAGGAATGGGCTGTCTTTGACAGCTTGCGACATCATCTGGCGCTTTACATTTACATTGGATCCATATTCTCCTTTATCCATATTTCTTTGCACATTAAACACACGCAGGGCCGGAGCAAGCTGAACTGGCGCTGTAGGCAAACAGTGATCACGCCGCCCTCAACCCGAAAGTGAAATAGAAACTTACCGGTTTGCGGATAAAAGTGAGGACCGGGAGGGAGGGGGTGAGTGTTGTGGATCAAAGTGAGGAGGTCCCCTCTATGGGTGCGCCGGCCCTGAACACACGTCGACCACAACAGAAAAAAAAAACTACAACTGCGATAAATGCGTAATTTTTTTTTTATATTTCAAAATATAAATATTTCAAATTAATCACTTGCGTTAACGCGCTAATTTTGACAGCCCTAATTTTTAAATTTTTTACACTTTAGCTACAATCTGACATCTGTCTTCTCTAAAACGAGACCTGTACGGTAAAGCATTGAAGATTAGCCTTTGTTTAAGTTAAACATGTCATTTTTTATGTCTATGTTCAAAAAGGTCAACATAAAAATATGAAATATGTTCCCAGGCCTAAACGTTTCAAAAAAAAAAAAAATTCATAAAAATATTGACTTGCAGTTTTTGTTTTCACACATCCACTAGAGGGCGCTGTGTACATTTTAGAAAATATCAAATATGTTACTGGGACAAATTTTCTCATACGTGCCATTTCTCATAAATCACTGTGTACATTTCAGTGAATATTAAAATCCTTCTCATGCACATCTGTTATGCATAATACTATATATCCGAGGTCTCAAACTGCTGGCCTGCATACCTTTTGCGAAACCCCCCTTCGGCCTGCAACTGATGTCAAAAATATGACGTGATTCGGCCCCCCAAAACATATATTTTTGAATCACTATCATTGTTGTGCAGTCGCATATAGCCACTTGTGGTTTTGTTTGTTGGCTGATGACGGGTAGGGGGGTGGGGGGGTGTATTGAGGGTCCCGAGAATCCCATAAAGCCAGTGCAAAACCAAATTTTCACTACCCGCATATGTCATTTTTTATCTGCACAATTGAAATCAAAACCACCCAATTGGGCAGGAAACCTCCCAATCTGGCAACACTGTCCCTAAACCCAACCATAACTGTAAATAATTCCCAAAATCAGAGGGGAATAATAGTTGTCTAAAAATCATGTAGAAGTGTATGAGCCAAAATGTAACATAAACTGTAAACTTAATCTTTACTGATTTGATGTTTGATATGCCGATCCAGGAATATGTCCGACTGGGTGTAATCCTACTAAGTGATTGTGTGTGCGCACTGACAGTCCTCTATGGGACAGTGTAAAAAGCTGGAGAAGCAGTGTAGAGGTGCTGCAGGGATCACCGGCCCTCTCTCAATAATGGTTTGTAAGGTGACAGGAAAACGAGAAAATAAGTACCAGATGGCCAACTGTTTTCCTCACAAGGACACCAATCACTGCGCCGCCATTGCTGGATAAAGGTGACCATGTCCTCTAATTAGAAGAGGTGCTTTTCTCTCCCTGTGGAGAAAATGACTGCTTCCTTTAGTTCACTATGGCTAAAGCTTCAAACGCTTTATAAGTTCAGAGCAGCAGTGTAAGCACCGCAAGTCAGCTGTTTAAAGACGAAATGACCCTGACGTGTGACAGAACCGGGCTATTTTATTCAGTTGTGTCCTGGGTAGTAAATTGCAGCTGTTTCATCTTCAGACACACACTTACTGTATGCATGCTTCATCTGTGGTAACAAACTCACCAGTCTCGCATACAGTGGATTCAGAAAGTATTCATAGCGCTTCAGTTTTTCCACTTTTTATTAAAAAAAAAAAACCTGAAAAGTGACATGTACATCAGTATTCACAGCCTTTGCTCAATACTTTGTTAATGCACTTTTGGCAGCAATTACAGCTTCAAGTCTTTTTGAATATGATGCCACAAGCTTGGCACACCTGTCTGTCAATTGTTGCCCATTCCTCTTTGCAGTACCTCTCAAGCTCTATCAGGTTTGATAGGAAGCGACAGTGTACAGCCATTTTCAGATCTCTCCAGAGATGTTCAATAGGATTTAGGTCTGGGCTCTGGCTGGGTCACTCTAGGACATTCACCGAGTTGTTGTGAAACCACTCCATTGATATTTTTGCAGTGTACTTTGGGTCATTATCCTGCTGGAAGATGAACCACAGCCTCAGTCTGAGGTCAAAAACACTCTGAAGCAGGTTTTCATTCAGGATGTCTCTGTACATTGCTGCATTCATCTTTCCCTCTATCCTGACTAGTCTTCCGAAAAACATCCCACAGCATGATGCTGCCACCACCATGCTTCACTGTAGGGATGGTGTTAGCCTGGTGATGAGCGGTGCCTGGTTTTCTACAAACGTAACCCCTGGCATTCACTCCAAAGAGTTCAATTTTACTCTCATCAGACCAGAGAATTTAGTTTCTTATCAGATCCCTTTTGGCAAATTCCAGGCAGAGAGTGGCTTCCGTCTGGCCACTCACCATACAGGCCTGATTGGTGGATTGCTGCACAGATGGTTGTCCTTCTGTAAGGTTCTCCTCTCTCCACAGAAGAACGCTGGAGCTCAGACAGAGTGACCATCATGTTATTGATCACCTCCCTGACTAAGGCCCTTCATCACCAAGCACTCAGATGGCCGGCCAGCTCTAGGAAGAGTCCTGGTGGTTCCAAACATCTTCCACTTACGGATGATGGAGGCCACTGTGCTCATTGGAACTTTCAGAGCAGCAGAAATTTTCTGTAACCTTCCCCAGCCTTGTGCCTTGAGATAATCCTGTCTTGGAGGTCTGCAGACAATTCCTTTGTCTTCATGCTTGGTTTGTACTTTGACATGCACTGTCAACCCTGGGACCTTATATAGACAGGTGTATGCATTTTCAAATCATGTACAGTCAACTGAATTGACCACAGGTGAACTCTAATGAAGCTGCTGAAACATCTCAAAAATGATCAGTGGAAACGGAATGTACCTTAGCTCAATTTAGAGCTTCACGGCAAAGGCTGTGAAGACTGATGTACATGTGATTTTTCAAGTATTTTATTTTTAATACATTTGCAAAAAAAAAAAAAAAATCACATTGTCATTATGGGGTATTGTGTTTAAAATTTTGAGGAAATAAATAAATTTAATTCATTTTGGAATAAGGCTGTAACATAAAAAAAATGTGGAAAAAGTGAAGCGCTATGAATACTTTCCGGATGCACTGCATTTAGCAGACAAACACAACAGTCATAGCTTCACAAAAAATACTATGCTTATATTGCAGGGCTGCTGAATGCTTGATTTTGTAAACAAAAACAGGACAACCTCTTCTTTTTCCCCACCACAACACATGACAACGTCAAAACATTATGCAATTGTGAATGTGCCTCACATATTTTTTATCATCTGATGTATGGTATGGAAAAAAAATATTTGTTTCTGTCAACTTCCCTTCTTTGTTGATTTTAGTTTGATACTTGAGCCACAATATTCTAAACCATACCCCTCTAGTTTACTACAGAGGTGCCAAAACTCAGTCCTGGAGGGACGATGTCCTTTATAGTTTAGCTTTAATTTCCTTCAATACACCTGTCTGGAAGTTTCTAGTATACCTACACTGTAAAAAAAAAAAATGTTACAGAAATTTATCGTAAAATAACAGACGTTAAATTACAGAATTTACTGTAAAATAACGAACGGTAAATTACAGAAATTTATCATAAAATAATGGACGGTGAATTACATAAATTTACAGGAGAATAACGGACGTTAAATTACAGAAATTAATCGTAAAATAACGGACGTTAAATGACAGAAATTTACTCTAAAATAACGCACATTGAATTACAGAAATTTACCATAAGATAACAGACGTCAAATTACAGAAATTTACTGTAAAATAACGGACGTTAAATTACAGAAATGTATTGTAAAATAATGGACGTTAAATTACAGAAATTAATGGTAAAATAACGGACAATAAAAGACAGAAATTTACCCTAAAATAACGAACGTTCAATTATAGAAATTTACCTTAAAATAACACATATTGAATTACAGAAATTTACCATAAGATAACGGATGTCAATTTACAGATATTTAACGTAAAATAATGGACAAATTCAAAAAAGTTTTTTTTGCTGTCATTTTATAGTAGATTTCCTGTATTTTCTTGAGCTTTTAATATTTAATATGGAACTGTACATAAATATTGTGGAAAGTTACATACAATTAATAAATTTTAACATTTTGAACAGTGCTACAAATTAAATAATCAGTCATAACTGCAAAACAGTGTTTTAATAATTTATTCACCAAAATTTTGCATGACTGCAACAAAATTCAAATAGAAAAATTTGTCCAAAAGGTAAAATTAGACCACTGCAACAACATAAAATTGAGTTTGTTTATAACTGCAACAACAGCAAAAAAAGAAGAAAAAACATATATTCTATAGAAAGAGCTTAATTGGATTGTTCAGATGTGTTTAATTGGGCTTGGAACTAAAATATGCAGAACATCAGCCCTCCAGAAGCGAGTTTGGGCACCCCTGGTTTAGGTTTACCATGAGGAAATGATGCAAAAAAAAAAAAAGCCACACCCTTACTTGGTATTTTGTTTCAGCTGAAAGTACATCAACATAAATAAAAGTTTCAGCATCTTTTGGTTCCTGCATAAAATAAATTTATTTAGGAAAGTAGCAAATGTTGAGATGGAGAAGTCTGAAGCTTTCCTGTATCAAGCTTCAAAGACAGCACCATTCAAATAAATGATGTCATGTGATTCAAAAGCTGAATTAGTCCACGTTATGATTATGACACTAAGATGTTCTGAGATGCTCTCTCATGCACATTGATGTCAGACCCGGGAACTCAACTGGCCCCTCATTCAACATCTGCTTCAACTCAAAACACATGCCTTCACTGACTAACTCCCACCATGCCCACAGCGATGATGGCGCCTTATTAAACTGACAGTTATTATTAAATTCACATGAAAGGGGACATATTAACCAAAAATCACTTTTATACCAGGTTTAAACACAGTTGTGGGGTAACAGTCTGTGAATATAGCCAGCTGCTAACGATACAAACCAATTAGTAATTTTTTTATATATAATCACACGTCATAAAAACATTCTGCAGAAACACTTTGATTGACATCTTCCCTTTGTATGTGTCATCAGAGGGAGAAAGCCCCGCCCATTAGTGATGACCTTAGTATTAGTTAGTCTTGTTTTTGAATCTGCCGCTATGCTGACACACAGTCATTTGTAACTCCGCCTTCTTTAAAAAAAGAGCACAATCTCATTTGAATTTAAAGCGACAGTCACTAAAACAGCATAATTTGGATCAAAGCCTAAAAGGGGCTGTTTCAAAGAACTATAAAATATTATTTGTGAGGTATTTTGAGCTGAAATTTCATATACACACTCTAGGGACATCAGAGACACATTTTACATCTTGTAAAAAGGGTTTATCTTGTTTTATCCTGTTTAACTATAGAACTGACTGGAAAATATGAGAAAAAGGACCCCCACCCTTGAGTTGAAAACAACACCACCTCTCAAAAATATGCAAGGAAACTGACATCATTTAATATTGCCCCTAATGTGCCTACAGTTGGTACAACTGATAATGTTCCCTGCTATTGACCACTAGGTGGTGCTTTAATCATAGACTTTGTCAGCAAAAATATCAACACACAATTTCCAGCATGGCCAGCTTTATGGTTGCAATCATAGACTGTAAAAGATATGGACGTAGTATCTGTGACGTCACCCATAGGTTTCTGAACACTGCAAAAGAAGCTACAAGTAGGCGCGGCCAACCGTCGCTATTTTTTTAGCGTGTCATCTCACCAAACGGGGGATACCAAATAAGGGCAAAGAGGCGGAGAGTGAGCGGACCTACAGACACAGGCTGGATTCTCAGCATTTTGCTTAGACCTGGCATAGACAGACTTTTTACTTTGGAAGAAACGTTTAATACTTCATTACCTGTGACTCGTTTGTGTTCTGACCACAAGTGCTTGGTTGTAGACTATATCAATAAAGTGTTTAGTCTTTTAAAAACACTGTTGTAACACATTGAGCCACTAAACATTGTTCTTATGACATTTTTCGACAGGAGGAAAACGCAAATTACTATCAAACACTTCAGATATAGACTGTGTTAGTAAATGCAAGGCTGTTTATAAAATCCAGCACTAACACTGTATGACAACGCTTCAGATGACTGTTTTATAGCCTACAGCTAATCAATCTGTCAGATTCTGGAGTGCATTACAGCTCTAAAGAACATTTAAATGATAAATGATCTTAAATAAAACAAATACATTTATAGAGATGGTATATAAGTATATAATTTCACTCGCCTGGGAAATGGAGGCAACTTGAACGGTTTGTAAGCACAATTAAGTCCACACAGCATGCCAAATCATCTGATAATTGCAGGAAATAATTCCAAAAGGCAAATGACTGTGTAAAGAAACATTAACCAAAACAAAAATACAATGAATATGCCGAGTTCAGCGTAGACAGATAAGGTGACGAGACAGCAAGCAGCGGGGGCTAGCTGTCACTCAAGTGACCACACCCTTAATTATGCAGACTTAATATAACTTAATAAAAACTAAACGGATGAGTTATAAAAAAATTCACCCCCTCACAGTTGTCACGAAGGGTAATCATAGCTATATGCACCAAAGCCGTCTTGTGTACCAGGCTGTAAACATGTTTTTATCAGCTGTAAAAATGGCCAATTTATCAATGCAGACAGAAAGCACTTGGACTTCCTGGAGCCAGCCCCCCAAGGCGAGTCGATGAATTGCAGTTTTAGTTACTTCCGTATTGGCTTCCAGAGGGAGAGCGGGAGGTTGCCGCTTGGTTGCAATACACCAACAATCTAAGAATATCATGTAGTCTAGCTATTCATACTTAACAAAACCGAATTTAGTTTTATGCACATTGTGAGGATTTAGTTTTTAATATTTTGACTGCCTATTCAAACTAAATGTTTCCACAGGAACTGTAATGCATTGTGTTCAGTTGAATTATAATTTTATTAGCTCTTTTTTTCTACTATATGTTTTAAAAAAGGTAATGGTGTTTCTATGCTTTTGAAAGGCACTTAAGGAGGAAATTTATCAGGACATATTTCATTCATTAATTTTCGGCCTAGTCCCTTTATTAATCTAGGGTCGCCACAGCGGAATGAACCGCCAACTTATACAGCACATGTTTTACGCAGCGTATGCCCTTCCAGCTGCAACCCATCACTGGGAAACATCCATACACACTAATTCACACACATGCACTATGGACAATTTAGCTTACCCAATTCGTCTACCTCATGTCTTTGGACTGTGGGGGAAACTGGAGCACCCGGAGGAAACCCATCCGAACACGGTGAGTACATGCAAACTCCACACAGAAACGCCAAGTGACCCAGCTGAGGCTCAAACCAGCGACCTTATTGCTGTGAGGCGATCGTGCAACCCACAGGACATATTTCTCTAATCAGTTTCTAAGTATTAGATTTCATCAACTGGAACCCATTTATCCACTATCAACCGCATTGATAATGTACATCTGGAAACAGGTTTGACCTAAGAGGGTCAGCCAGTAAAGTAGATGTCTCTTTAGTGCTTCTGTCTCGAGTTACAAAACATCTCTTCCTGTCTGGATTCTGTCAGCAGAAGTCCTGTGGTGTTTAACAAGAACACTGAGACGAATGAGTCCAATGAAAAGTTGACATACAGGCTCTTTTGCTCTGCTTGACATTCATTATGTAACATGACATAAGCTTTATTTGTAAACAACAGTTCTTATTCATCAGCAAGGTGAGAACCACATCTGTTTTAAACTAATTATTAGTGTAGAACCATATTTGTTGACATAGATTAAAGTATTTTTTTAATTCCCAAAGTATTGTAATAACTCAGAGTTAAACTCCAGCGTTCTTCCGATGAGTAGTTCATTCATTCATTTATTTTCTTTTCAGTGTAGTCCCTTTATTATTCAGTGGTCGCCACAGCAGAATGAACTGCCAACTTTAAGTTTTATGCAGCAGGTGGCCTTCTAGCCGCAACCCATCATTGGGAAACATCCACTCTCATTCACACACATACACTACGGCCAATTTAGCTTATTCAATTTATCAGGATTGAGAACTGGTGACTGTGGAGGCCATTTGAGTACAGTGACCTCATTGTCATGTTCAAGAAACCAGTCTGAGATGATTTACGCTTTATGACATGGCACATTATCTTGGGCACACTTTGGTCATAAAGGGATGGACATGGTCAGCAACAATACTTAGGTAGGCTGTGACACCAACACCATTACACCACCATCAACAATGCTCAGTTTGTACTAATGGGCCCAAAGTGTGCCAAGAAAATATCCCCCACACCATTACACCACCAGCCTAAACCGTTGATACAAGGCAGGATGGATCCATGCTTTCATGTTGTTGAAGACAAATTCTGACCCTACCATCCGAATGTCGCAGCAGAAA
>CAIGQZ010029878.1:0-12271 GCA_903798205.1 Danio tinwini | reverse complement strand
CAGGAACTTGAAGGATGATACAGGCTCGACGGCCATCCCATTGATGTGGATGGGATCATGTGAGCCTGTTCATCCCTTCCTGAAGTCCTTGGTCTTGTCGGTGTTAAGGAGCAGATTATTGTTGGTGCACCACGTGGCCAGATGCTGTATCTCCTCCCTGTAGGCAGTCTCATCATTGTTGCTAATTAGACCAATCACTGTGGTGTCATCTGCAAATTTGATGATGGCGTTGGATCTGTTCACAGGCCTACAGTCGATGGTGAAAAGGGAGTAGAGGAAGTGGCTCAGCTCACAGCCCTGTGGTACACCAGTGTTGAGTGTGACGGTGGTGGAGCAAATGTGGTCTGATCTAACATTCTGAGGTCTGTTAGTCAGAAAGTCCATAACCCAGTTACAGAGAGACATGTCTATATCCAGGTCTCTAAGTTTGATCATTAACTTAGAGGGTATGACAGTGTTGAATGCTGAGCTGAAGTCAACAAACAGCATTCGTGCATAAGTGTTTTTATTGTCCAGGTGTGTGAGTACAGAGTGCAGCGCTATGGAGACTGCATCTTCTGTGCTCCTGTTGCCACGGTAGGCAAACTGATGTGGGTCCAGTGTGGATGGCAGAGAGTCTTTCAGATGTGCCAGGACCAACCGCTCAAAGCACTTCATGATGATGGGTGTGAGTGCTACAGGGCGGTAGTCATTCAGGCATGTTGGGCTGGAGTGTTTCGGCACTGGCACAATAGAGGTGGTTTTAAAGGATGTTGGCACAGCTGCTAGGTTAAGGGACAGGTTGAAAATGTCTGTAAATACCCCAGCGAGCTGTTCTGCACATGCTTTGAGGACGCGCCCAGAATTACGTCAAGTCCAGCAGCCTTACGCACATTGATCCGACTCAGTGCGGTGTAGATTTCTGAGGAGGTGAGTGTAATGGGTGAGTGGTCGGTTGAGGAAGTGATCCTGATGTAGGGTTCATTATTGTCTCTTTCAAAGCAGGCATAAAAGTCATTAAGCTCGTTCAGGAAGGAGACATTTGTGGCTGTGGGTGTGGAATGGCTGGGTTTGTAGTTGCTGATGGCCTGTATGCCCTGCCACATGCGCCGAGGATCAGAGTTGGAAAAGTGCTCCTCTAGCTTTAGCTTGTAACAGTGCTTGGCCTTTTTGATGCCCCTCTTCAGATTAGCCCTGGAAGTGCTGTAGGCCTGTGCATCCCCTGATCTGAAGGCAGTGTTGCGTGCCTTCAGCAGGAGGCGCACCTCCTTGTTCATCCATGGCTTTTGATTTGGGTATGTGGTGATCTGTTTCTGGGTTGTAACACTGTCAATGGTGGTGTTGATGTATTCCAGAACAGAGGAAGTGTAGCTGTTAATGTCTGTGTGAGAGCCACATGTGGCCTGGGAAGCAAACATACTCCAGTCTGTGTGTTGAAACCTGTCCTGGAGTGTGGAGTCTACCCCCGCTGGCCACACTTTGATGGTCCTCACTGATGGCTTCACATGGTTGATGAGGGGTGAATATTTGGGGGTGAGGAACAAAGAAAGGTGATCTGATTGACCCAGGTGGGGGAGGGGGGTCACAGCGTAGGCTTCAGCCATGTTTGTGTATACATGGTCCAAAGTCTTGTTTCCCCGTGTGTGACAGAAAATGTTTTGATGGAATTTGGGGAGCACTGTCTTTAAGTTTGAGTGATTAAAATCCCCCGCAACAATAAAAGCAGCCTCCGGGTGAGCAGTCTGTTGTTTGCTGATGGCTGCATGAAGTTCATTCATAGCAAGCTTTGCATCAGCATCAGGTGGAATATAAGCAGCGATTATAAAGGTGGAGGTGAACTCCCGTGGCAGATAAAAAGGTCTGCATTTGACCATCAGAAATTCCAGGGTAACAGAGCAATGTCTCCCAACGATGACAGAGTTTGTGCACCACGCTTTGTTAATATAAATGCATAATCCTCCCCCTCGGGTCTTACCGGAGTCATCCGCCGCTCTGTCTGCTCGGAATGTTTGATGCTCAGTTAAAGATACAGAGTTGTCTGGTATCCCGCTGTTTAGCCATGTTTCTGTGAAAATCATGACATTACAGTTCCATAATCTTTTGCTGTGATTGATGCGCAGTCGAATCTCATCCATTTTGTTCACCAGGGACCGTACATTGGCGAGGAAGATGCTGGGTAAAGAGAGCCGATGTGGTTTTAGCTTAGCTCTTAGCCTGCCGCGCTTCCCCCGCCTTTGTTTAAGATCGCTCCGCCGCCTTCGAGCACTTCCGCCCGGCCGGACGGAGCGCTCAGCCTCGGGTGTCCTGGCGATCTCTGGGATGAGTTGTAGATTGCTGATAAAACTGTCCGAAATGCACAAACCAATATCCAAGATCTCCTGTCGAGTGTACGATGTAAAGGCATTACTGTTCTGCACGAACAGACCCGAAATGAGCAGGAAAAATACTGCAAAATTGCAGAAACTGGAGAGACGCCGAGCCTCGCGATGTGTACGCGCCGCCATCTTGGTCTAGATCTTGTTGTCATTTTCACTTTTTTGTATGTTTGTGTGATTTTTTGTATTGTAATTTTTATGCAACATTATTCCATGAAAGTTAATCTAATACATACATGCATACATGAGGTATTTAGACTGTTTTGCCATTATGCCTCATCTTTGTGTGGTTTCATAAGTGAAAGGGGTGTAGTAAACAAAACACACACACACACACACACACACACGTATGTAAAGTCAAAAGTTATGATTAATAGATCAAGAACATTTTCCCAGTATTTCCTACACCCTATAGTTTTTATTCTGGAGAAAGTCTTAGGCCCCGTTTTCACTAGTACGTTTTAGTTTTAAAACAGCGCTTTAGAATGAAAACGATCCGCGTCCACACTAGCGTTTCACCCAGCGTTTCTAAACAGCTCTGTCTACACTAAAACATTGAAGACGCACATCACGTGACCACACACACTCTCTGGCATGCGCTGCAGCGTGCGTTGAGCACATACCCATATGAGAGCTGTGCACGTCGGACTGTTTATCACGGATCTCCCACTGGATCTAATCTCACTATATTTGTTAAACGTGATATTTAATTCATCTTGTTATCTATATCTAACGACATATTCCCTGTCTTTGGTCTTTTGAATCTATTACTTGTGCTCAGGTAACGTGTTTTGGCTGAGTGCAGATAAGTTAGGTTAATATCCTAATTAATGTAACAGCGGACACCACATCTGACTGATTGCTTGCCTTTATTTTCTCTATTGTATAAACTTATTGTGCGTTATACTTTTATAATGGCCTTTATTATTTATTAAACTGATATTCAATGTAAGAGAGGGTATGTTTCGTATTTTCAATGAAAATGAAAGGAGGCAGTAATGTTATAGGCTCCGTTTTGTTATAAATATGCATGAAGATGACGCTCATATTATGCAGCTACACAACGCCTCAACATTTTTTAATGTCTGTTAAGTTGCTAATATCAAAATAAAAATATACAGTCCCTTATGTCATGTTTTCATTTTATTGTTAAGAAAGTGAAACAGCATAGCCAGGATGATGTGAATGACTTTTTAAAGTACCATGTACACACTCGGGAGTTTGTTTTCCATATCAAACTTGCGAAGTCTGAATGTACAAGGAGAGGATGCAGGACTGTCACTGAACTGTATGAAGGCTACTTAATATTGAGGAAAAGCCCCAATCAGAATGTCTGCGAATGTCTGCAGCCCCGCCTCCGTTTTCAGATGTCTCCGTTTTCCCCCATCCATACTGAGACGAAGCAGCAGCGTTTTAGAATGAAAACGGCCACTCCAGCGTTTCCAAAACGCTCTATTTTCGGGGCTCAAAAACTCTGGCGTAGTGTGGACGGATGGCGTAACCGTAGCAAAACTTATGCGTTTTAAAACTAAAACGTATTAGTGTAAACGGGGCCTTAGGCTGTTTATTTTAGTCTGGCTGGAGTAAAAGCTGTTTATATAGGCCTAATAAACATGTCAATATAATTAGCCCCTTTAGAATTTCTTTATGTCTGCAGAACAAACCATTGTTGTCCAATGGCTTTCCTCGTTTATCTTTAACATAATTAATCTATAATTAACTCTTTAAATGGCACTTTAGACTGAATAATAGTATCTTGCAAAAAACTAGTAAAATATTATGTAAAATATATAATATAATATTGTCATCATGGCAAAGACTAGAGAAATTAGTTTATAAAACTACTAAATTTGTTAAACAACACTTTTACATATTTGATGCAATACCATTTTACATCACAGACTTTAAAAGTAATAAATCCACCACTGTGAACATTGCTGCGTCTCTCCCGGACGAGCTCAACTCGTTCTACGCCCGCTTTGAAACCCAGGACAGCGCGCACACACAGCGCGCTCCCGCGGCCGATACAGAAACCGCCAGCACACTCACTGTTTCTGTAGCGGATGTAACGAGATCTTTCCGTCGCGTGAACATCCAAAAAGCTACGGGCCCAGATGGCATCCCTGGACGTGTACTTAAAGCATGCGCACACCAGCTAGCGGGGGTTTTCACGGACATCTTTAACCTCTCGCTCTCTCGGTCTGTGGTTCCCACATGCTTTAAGACAGCTACTATTGTGCCAATACCGAAATCAGCTAAAACCACATGCTTGAATGACTGGCGTCCGGTTGCACTGACACCCATCTTCAGCAAGTGCTTTGAGAAGCTGATTAAAAATCACATCTGCTCTGTACTGCCCGCTAACACTGACCCTCTGCAATTTGCATACAGAAACAACCGCTCCACTGATGATGCAATTGCTTTCACCTTGCACACTGCTCTGTCTCACCTGGAAAACAAAAACACATATGTGAGAATGCTGTTTGTGGACTACAGCTCAGCATTCAACACCATAGTGCCTGCCAAGCTGGTGATAAAGCTCCAGGCTCTGGGCCTACACAGCTCTCTGTGCAACTGGATCCTGGACTTCCTGTCAAGCAGACGCCAGGTGGTCAGAATGAACAACATCACCTCATCCACACTGATCCTCAACACTGGTGCTCCACAGGGCTGTGTTCTCAGCCCACTCCTGTACTCCCTGTACACACATGACTGTACATCCAAACACAGCTCCAACGTCATCGTTAAATTTGCTGATGACACAACGGTGGTGGGCCTAATCACAGATAATGATGAGACGGCCTACAGAGAGGAGGTGCATACTCTAACGCAGTGGTGTCAGGAAAACCACCTCTCACTCAACATCAGCAAAACCAAGGAGCTGGTGGTGGATTTCAGGAGAGAGAAGAATGAACACACTCCCATAACCATCAACGGGACACCAGTGGAGAGAGTCAGCACTTTCAAGTTTCTTGGAGTACACATCGCTGAGGATCTGACATGGACTGCTCACACAGACGCAGTGTTAAGGAAGGCACAACAACGCCTCTTCTTCCTCAGGCGCCTCAGGAGGTTTGGAATGAGCCCCCACATCCTCCGCTCGTTCTACACCTGCACTGTGGAGAGCATCCTCACTGGCTGCATCACCACCTGGTACGGGAACAGCACCAGCAGCAATCGCAAAGGTCTACATAGGATTGTGCGAACTGCTGGATGTGTGGTAGGAGGTGAGCTTCCCTCCCTCCAGGACATCTACACCAGGAGGTGCATGAGAAAAGCCAAGAGAATCATCAGCGACTCCAGCCACCCAAGCCATAGACTTTTCTCTCTGCTACCCTCAGGCAGACGGTTCCGCAGCATTCGGTCACGCACCAGTCGACTGAAGGAAAGTTTCTTCCCTCAGACTATCAGGCTGATGAACACTTAACACACCCCACACAAACTCTCCCATACCCCACACCATAAAGATGTAGCATGCACTGCACTTTAACCAATCCATACTTAAACAATACTGCCTACAACTATGTGTACACCTATCCATCAGACGCATCGCTGTCACATTGCCAAATTTACACTGTTTTGTTTCTTTTTTGTGAGTATGTTGTTGTATTTTGCACTGTCTGTATTTTACACTGTCGCTGTATTTGCACTGTCTGTATTTTGCACTGTCTGTATTTTGCACTGTTGTTGTATTTGCACTGTCTGTATTTTGCACTGTTGTTGTATTTGCACTATCTGTATTTTTCAATGTCTGGAGCCAGCACCTAAGCTTTTCACTCATCATAGCACACGTGCTGCTGATGATGTGACAATAAAAGTGATTTGATTTGATTTGATTTGATTTGATTTTTTTAGCTTCACAAGAGGGCTAAGAATTTTGTCTTCAGTTGTATTTCTCTTTAAATCTTCTAATGCCCTCTATAGAAAGTCTGAAATGACTACAGAAATGGACCACTTGTTCAGTAAAATGCCAAATTATAGGAACATTCCTAGCAAAACAAATAAACAAACATTTGTCATGACCTGTCACTCAAAAGCATCTTGCTGTAGTTACTTAATTTATAATGTAGCCAAATTAGAGTTCTTAAAAGCTTTCTTACTGTAGCTGTTTATTTTGACATTCTTTTAACATTTACCACTGTTGAATATACAAATTTATATTTTAAATACACCCTCTTAAGTAATAAGCTGTTCATCTTCTGTGATTGTGACCATCTTTTTGTAAAAACTGATATTTTAATTGTATCCACTCCTACATTAAAAAATACTATAGTTATTTATAGGAATAACTATAAAGTTTTTTAACCATATTATAAAAATAGCCTATTTAAATTCCATAGTTGCTCTGGTATCACAACAACTATAAACATAACCCAATACTGAAAAAAACATGTTCAAAAACACTAATATTTACTATAAATCACCATAGTATTTTTTTCATGAGGTCATTCGTCCGCGATAAAAAACGCAAACGCGATCTCCACCACTGGTGATGTTTCCAGGGCGGCAAAACAGCAAAATTCAGGAGGTGTCTGACTTCTGATGTATTTTTTGAGCCCTCCTCTTACTGCAGCCGCCTGCTCTCGTCTAAAATGCAGTCAAGGCGAGGCGCACCTCAAACGAGCCTAATGTGAACTTCAATCACCCGGATGATGCACTCATTCCACCGGTAAAATGAAGTGCGTATTGATGGACACTTCACGTACTCAAAGACTGCAGCTTTGCTCACGTAGAGGAAGGGGCGGAGCTATTGGGCGAAAATGTTGGATAACCTTATTTATTTTGGATGGTGAAAGCAAAATTGTCCTACGAGAGTGATTAAAGTGCCTCCCCATGGTGAATGCGGTTATACTTATGGCAAGTATCATCTGGCACTTTGGTCATTTATTTCACTAATTTGGCAACCGTCAAACGTCATCAGGGAAACAGTTTGAACTTCACTTAGTAAAAAAAACATTAGTGTTCTATTTGGGACAACACTACATACATATACTATACTGTTGAGTGTGTAAGTGCATAAATACATAGTGCATAAGTGCATAGTGTATAGTGTGCCATTTGGGATGCAGCTACACACATCTCCGATGTCGCCAGAGAGCCATATCACCATCACCTGTACTCACCCCAAGAAAGAGAATATAAACAGATAACACCATGTGACACCATGGCTGTTTCTCAATTCCAAGAACACAGAGAACGGACTTGCCAGGTGATCGCGGAAGAACAAACTCAGTAAGACCATGAGAACACAGAACCTGTCCTCAGAAAAATTTAATTATTGAATTATTTCACCTGAATTTGGTGAAATAAACAGCGCTCTAACTATTCAAGCCTTTATTGAATGTTTACATTCATCGTGTCATTTTCACACGCTTACGACTGCAAAGCTGGTAAAGCAATAAACATTTAAAAATGGTAAATAAAAAAGTGCTGGTTGCTGCCATTCTGGCAGAAAAGCTGTTTTTGGAAGCAGAGGAGGAGGCGGAATATATAAGACGTGCAGGTCGACAGAGAAGGACCAGGAAGAGGAAGTCTGAAGTCGTTCCCTAATAGCCCTTATCCTTGCCTCATTAAGTAAAGCCAGCAACTGTTTAACATCTCTTCCAAGGTTCACTCATAGTAAATAATTAAGAAACAAATCGTAGTGACTAGCCTAACATTTCTTGACCAGTAGATGTCAGACAAACCCCTTAACATTTTATTTTAAATCTACATATAATTTAAACATTTAATTGACATAGCTACATGTTTACTATCATAAAAAAGTAATGTAAATTTTTTTTACAAAACTGTATTTTTTGAACTATTGACAATTTGCTTAATAAATGTTAGCCTTCCATAGATACAATTTCTACTGAATATAGAATACATTTTGTGATATTTCATTCTCTGAAGTAAAAGACAAAATTAAACAATGAATTTATATAACAAAACCATTGCATTTATTTAAAACGTGAAAACAGTAAAATATTGGTAATCATAAAAAAAAATGTATTTGCAGGAAAAAAAACTGAACAAAAAAAAACACATTTAATCATATGCTGTGCTCAACAATGAGGTTCCAATCGTACGGATGTATTTCTCAGAAGACACGGTGCCTTCACTTAGGCTGAGCAGGGCAACAATTGATGTTGTGTCGGATGTTGCCAAGGAAAAAAGATCATTGTTAGAGCCTTGAGATGGAAGTTCTTGTACTGCTGTTCTGACTGGCATGTGGGGCCTCTTACAGGTTAACATCAGAAGCCTTTGCAATGCCTTCATCTACAATATGCCGGTTTGTGCATACTGTAATTGAGGACATGCTGGAAATGCTTCACAACATAACCCACTTCCCTGGGCCACAAGAGATGAAGGATGTTGGAAGTGGCTTTGTCCGTCTGGCAGGGCACAATGCCTTCCAGAAAGCAGCTGGAGCTATTGACGGATGCCGGAAAATTCCTTGACATTTATGTAGGCAACCCAGGATGTGTTCACGATGGTCCTTCGAATGTGTCCAATGTAGAAGGAGTCCCTTTATCCTCCAAAAGGCTTGTTCCTTCTTGGAGATGTGGGCTATCCATGTCTTCAGCATCCTGTGGCCATAATTACCCCATACTGACAACCTTTAAATATTGACATCCACAGAAGGAAAAATAAATACTATGGATGTCAACAGTTACATGTTTCTAATATATATATTAGGGCTGTCAATTGATTAAAAAAATTTACTAATTAATCACACATTTTTGTGTGATTAATCATGATTAATCACAAATAAAAAAAATCCAAAATACAGGCATTGCAAATATAGAAATTGAAAAATTATAATAATAACGTATTGAATACAAACAATTGTATTCATTGTAAAGTTGTATTGCGAGTTGAGAACATTATAAAGTAGAAACAATTTAGCTTTGTCCTCCTTAACATTTCGTCACCTTGGAATTACAAGGTTCTGTCTGCGTTCTGAATGATTTTGAGATATTGAGCTTCAAAGTTTTTGCATTCCATACCAAACAGTATGTGTGTAACATTTGTTTTTGTTTTAAAATAAAAGGTCTTAAAATGTAAACAACTTTAAAAAAAAAATCCCATAATATAAATAAGTTGTCATTTAATAAGAATATGTCAATAACTCAATTTTGACAAAAATGTCAGACAGAACCTTATAATTCTAAGGTGACGATTTAACCAGTTGCTAAGACAGACCAGTCTATTGACATTATCGGGAACAACACACACACACACACACACACACACACACACAGAGAGAATCAGAATCAGTTTTACTGCCAAGTGTGCTTCACACACACAAGGAATTTGCTTTGGCAACAGAAGCTTCCAGTGTACATAAAGTGACGAGTGACAACACAATAATTAAATTAAATACAAGAAAGAAAAGGCAATAAACATTAAACAGAGATGCAGTCAGTCAAAAAGATCTGGATGTTGAGTTGTATGTACAGATATGCTGTAAATATACTGGTTATAAGGTGCTGTGTACAAGTGCGTATGAGAAAGTATTGCACGTTTATTGCACAGTAGGGGAATATTTAACTGTTCATGAGGTAGATGGCCTGAGGAAAGAAACTTTTCCTGTGTCTGGCTGTTTTTGTGCTTGGTGCTCTGTAGCGCCGACCAGACGGTAACAGTTCGAACAGGTAGTGTGCTGGGTGTGAGGCGTCCAGAGTGATTTTACGAGCCCTTTTACTCACTCTGGAAGAGTACAGTTCTTGAAGTGTAGGAAGGGTAGTGCCAGTGATTCGTTCAGCAGTCCGGACTATTCGCTGTAGTCTACGGAGGTCGGTTTTGGCAGCTGAGCTGAACCAGACGGTGATTGAAGTGCAGAGGATGGATTGGATGACAGCTGAGTAGAACTGTACGAGCAGCTCCTGTGGCAGGTTGAACTTCCTCAGCTGACGAAGGAAGTACAGTCTCTTCTGGGCTTTCTTTACAATGGAGTCAATGTGAATGTCCCACTTCAGATCCTGAGAGATGGTGGTGCCCAGGAACCTGAATGACTCTACTGCAGCCACAGTGCTGTTCATGATGGTGAGTGGGGGGAGTGTAGGGGGGTTTCTCCTAAAGTCCACTATCATCTCCACTGTTTTGAGCGTGTTCAGCTCCAGGTTGTTGTATCTGCACCATAAAGCCAGCCGCTCCATCTCCTGTCTGTATGCAGACTCGTCACCGTTCCGGATGAGGCCGATAACAGTAGTGTCATCCGCAAACTTCAAGAGCTTAATGGAGGGGTCTTTTGCAGTGCAGTCGTTTGTGTACAGGGAGAAGAGCAGTGGGGAGAGAACACATCCCCGGGGGGCACCAGTGCTGATGGTGCGGCTGTCGGATGTGATTTTGCCCATTCTGACTAGCTGTTGTCTATCTGTCAGAAAGCTGGTGATCCATTGACAGACAGAGCTAGGGACAGACAGCTGGGTCAGTTTGTTCTCGAGCAGTGATGGGACGATGGTGTTAAAGGCAGAACTGAAGTCCACAAACAGTATCCTTGCGTAGTTCCCTGGTTTGTCCAGATGTTCTAGGATATAATGCAGTCCCATGTTGACTGCATCATCCACAGACCGGTTTGCTCTATAGGCATATATATATAACTGCAGGGGGTCCAGTGATGTCCTTCAGATAAGCTAGCACCAGTCTTTCGAATAAATTCATGGCCACAGATGTTAAGGCAACAGGTCTGTAGTCATTGAGTCCTGTGATCTTTGGTTTCTTTGGTATTGGGATGATGGTGGAGCATTTGAAGCAGAATGGAACTTTGCACTGTTCCAGTGATCTGTTGAAGATCTGTGTGAAAATGGGAGCCAGTTGGTCCGCACAAGTTTTCAGACAGGCTGGTGAAACACCATCTGGACCTGGTGCTTTTCGTCTCCTCTGTTTACTGAAGATCTGACGCACATTATCCTCACTGATCTGAAGTGCCGGGGTGGAGAAGGAGATGGCTGGAGGTGTTGATGGCTGTTTACTGATGATCTTATGCCCATTATCCTCACTAATCTGAAGTGCCGGGGTGAAGAAGGAGATGGCTGGAGGTGTTGATGGCTGTTTACTGAGGATCTGATGCCCATTATCCTCACTGATCTGAAGTGCAGGGGGGGAGAGGGAGATGGCTGGAGGTGTTGATGGCTGTGTAGGGAGATGGTCCAGGTGGGTGTGAGGTGTCTGGTCAGAGGTGTCAAATCTACAATAGAAAATATTCAGCTCGTTTGCAAGATGTTTGTTGCTGTCGATACTGGGGGATGGCATTTTATAATTTGTGATGTCTTTCAGGCCTTTCCACACTGATGCAGGGTCGTTGGGGAGAGAGAGAGAGAGCAGCACACTCCCTTCAGATAATCAACACGCACTATAGAATCAAATTTGCTTAAACTAAGCGTTCTAAAGTATGGCTTTATTTCTCAATCAAGGATTCTGACACATCAACGTGAAGCAGACACTTTACAAGAGTTGCGTGTAGTGTGAAAACATGTCTAAATGATACATTTGAGGGCGCTTGGAGTCAACTTAGAGAGGAATGGGCTGTCTTTGACAGCTTGCGACATAATCTGGCACTTTCACTGAATACATTTACATGGATCCATATTCTCCTTTATCCATATTTCTTTGCACATTAAACACACGCAGGGCCGGAGCAAGCTGAACTGGCGCTGTAGGCAAACAGTGATCACGTCGCCCTCAACCCGTAAGTGAAATAGAAACTTACCGGTTTGCGGTTAAAAGTTAGGACCGGGAGGGAGGGGGTGGGTGTCGCGGATGAAAGTGAGGAGGTCGCCTCTATGGGCGCGCCGGCCCTGAACACACGTCGACCACAATAGGAAATAAAAAAAAAAAACTGCAACTGCGATAAATGTGTCAAATTTTTTTTACGCGTTAAATATTTCAAATTAATCACGTGCGTTAACGCGCTAATATTGACAGCCCTA
>CAIGQZ010029871.1:0-10631 GCA_903798205.1 Danio tinwini | reverse complement strand
GTGTGTGTGTGTGTGTGTGTGTGTGTGTGTGTGTGTGTATGTACAGTCAAAATCAGAATTTTATTTATTTTTATTTTATTTTTTTTTTATTTATTTTTTTATATATTTCCCAAATGATGTTTAATAGAGCAAGGGAATTTTCACAGTATTTCTGATACTATTTTTTTTCTGGAGAAAGTCTTTATTAGTTTTATTTTACCTGGAAAAAAAACAGTTTTTAATTTTTAACAACCATCTTAAGGTCAAAATTACTAACCCCTTTAAGCTATTTTTTTCCAAAATAATAACTTGCCCAATTACCCTATCCTGCCTAGCTAACTTAATTAACCTAGTTAAGCCTTTTAAATGACACTCTAAGCTGTATAGAAGTGTCTTGATATCTAATAAAATATTATTTACTGTCATCATGGCAAAGATATAATAAATCAGTTATTAAAAATGAGTTATTGAAACTATTATGTTTAGAAATGTGTTGACAATCTTTTCTCCGTTAAACGAGGAGAGGAGTAATCAGGGGTTTAATAATTCTGACTTTAACTGTATGTGTGTATGTATGTTTAATTGATTTAATTAATACATTTATTTTATTATTATTTATTAGTTAGAGTATTCAACTTGTGAAATATATCAAAAACAAATTTCAAAATTGGCAGACAGGAATGGGTGTAGTTTCATGATAACTTTGATGAAAGGTTTTGGTCAATTGATGACTACTGTATACTGTATATTAGTTGTATTAACCTATTATGTCTTAATGGCTTTGAGCTGACAGATCCTCTATTGTGTTGGCTTGGGGCGTCTGATTATCATTAGGGGCCAAGCAGCGAAGCTGCGAAGGCACCTATTGTTTTTGTTCTGGCATTATTCTTATTCTGCCGTGATTTGAATGGCTGCCCATATAACCGGTTGTAGGAAAGTTATGAAATTTGGCACATGGGTAGAGGACATTGGATTTATCAAATGGACCAAATTTGGACCCTGTAAGCCATACTCTCTAGCGCCACCACTTATCCAAAGGTGCAATTTTGATATGGTTATAACTTTTGAACCGTAGGTGGCAAATTCAAAATTCTTTTTTTTCTTGATTCATTGGCTTATGCCAATGCAAATTGGCACCAAATTAAAAAAATCGTAAGGTTTATTTTTTTTTTGTTTAGTTTTTTTTCCTAAAATTATGAGTTTGAAAAATGTACTTTTTCAAACTCGTCCTAGACGTTTGTCAATTGTCACCAAAATTGAACCAGGTCATCTTCAGACCATGCTGACAAAAAGTTATCAAAAGAAAGTTGATAAGTGAAACAGTTGTAAAATTGTACGCAAACGAATTGTTTGAAGTTGTCGTAAAATTGATAATTAGCCCATATCTCGCCAACGCTTTGGGTTATTCTCACCAAACTTGCTGTGTGTTATGACAACTATGGTGTTAGGTTGCCTGCACAGTTTTGGTGCAGCGCCACCTTGTGGTCAGGAGATACGATAAGTGGCTATTTTTGCAAATATCTTGTGAGCCCTTGGGCTAAAATTCACAAAATTGGTCTCATTGCATTCAGAGGGACATTCTGAGTCGATTAATATCCAATTTTCCCATATTCGACATTTTGGGTGTCGGCCGTTTTGAATTTTGTCCAAAAACATATTTTATCAACGCAATGAGATATTGCCACTAAAATTGGTACGCATGTTTAACTCCATGTCCTGAAAGTGCTCAAAAATTTTCAGACCAGCGCCACCTTGTGTGCAAAATAAAATAAAAAAATAAAAAAATGCTAATAACTTCTGCTGCATTAACTTTGTCACGTGACTGGCCTTGATAGATTCCTTGGAAGGTCATGCACGCATTGATACCAAATTTTCCATAATTTGACCAACTTCCTGTCTGCCATTGTTATGCAAATTGAAACTCTACTTTTTCGAACTCCTCCTAGACCGTTTGTCCAATTTTCATCAAATTTGACTCAGATCATCTTCAGACCATGCTGACAAAAAGAATCGAAACTAAAAATTCGAAACTTTTCGCTTAGTAGATTTTGTGTATTACACCGACAAATGTGCTGAAATAATGCCAAATAACATGTGAGGTTGTATCTCTGCGATGCTTATATATATCAACACCAAATTTTAGGTGACTCATTGTCATATCAAAATGAACAAACGATAAAAAATTTGGTGACAGTGCCACCCATGGTTCAAGAGTTATAAACCATTTATTATTCATTAATAATGACACTTACAAATGTGGTAATAACTTTTGACTGCATATTCTGATTTTGAAGAAATTGACCTCAAACTATTCCTAAGGTGATGCTGAAAACATAGATACCTCATATGCCATAATTGCCAAAACTTTGTCCGCCATTTTGAATTGGTTCAAAAACGTACTTTTTCAAACTCCTCCTAGGCCATTGGTCCAATTTTCACCAAATTTGACTCACGTGATCTTTAGACCTTGCTGGCAAAAAGTTATCAATTTTGTTTTGATAGGCAATATGGTTGTTGTTTACTGCACCAACAAATGGGCTGGTACAATGCCAAACTGCATCTGAGGCTGTAACAGTGCAACGCTTATACATATTAACACAAAACCTAACTGGTGTCATTGTCACCTCACACTGACCACGTCGCATAAATTTGGTAACAGCGCCACCTACTGGTCAAAAGTTATAAACCAGTAAATTATTCAAATTTTATGTTTTTGCTTACATTTCCAGTTAAATGGGCTTCAAATGTATTCAGAACTCATTGTTTCACTTTATGTGGTGCTCTATAAAGCTTGCTGCTCATGGCTTCTGGACTGCTTTTCATGGTGCCTCTGCATTGCTTGGCCCCACAATTGCTGCTTGCAGCTATATTTATTATTATTATTATTTTATTATTATTATTATTTTTTAGATATTGCTTTCTAATTTCTTAGGACTATAGCATCTACATAACACTTACTCTATAGAAGGGGTAAAAAACTAAACATTTTAGTGGCCTATCCAGACATGATGTGACGTAATGGCTTATAAAATCATTTGATTAATGATGGTGCAGAACTCCTGCATTGATGCCAAACTTAAGTAAGCCAAGCTGGCACAAATTAATTGCTTAAAGATGCTACAAAGATCAACAAAGCATGAGCTATAACAAAGATCTGAACTAAAACCATTGTTTTGCTTTCAACTGAGACACAATACTCTACCTTCTCCACCTGTTTTTAACATGTATTTAAATGTGTGTCTTGTTACTCAGGTTTCATTGAGACCCTTTCCTCTTATTTCATCATGCTCTACATCACTTTTAGTGGAAGCTCTCGATGCAGTGCACAAAAACTTTCGAAGGAGCAAACCCACGTTATGCAGCTTAAAAGTAAGCTGGAAAGAGAGCAAGTTTTAAGCACTGTTAAAAGGAGGTCCTGACTTGTTGTTTAAAAAGTCTCATGGCATTTCTTTTGAAGAGCAGTGGTGTAACCCTGGTGTCCTGGCCAAGTTCCCTCTATTGGCCCTTATCAGTCTTGGCCTCCTAATAATCCCCATTCATTGAACTCTAACTCTCTCTCCACCTCTACTGGTGTAGTGAGTGCACTGGGATTGTTATACTGTGGGCAATGAGAAGAGACCACCTGGTATTACTGTAAAGTGCTTTGCATGTACAGCAGTAAAATGAAAACACTGAATAAAATACCTGTCTCTTTCATTTCATTTTTTTTTTATTGTTTGTTAACTGTTTTGTTTGTTTTATTTTGTTGTGTGCTTAGAGAAACGTTGTAGCACCTTTTTTGCCCAGGACAAATTTCCTCTCTGGGACAAATAAAGTTTATCCTATCCTATCATTCAAATGCAATCTGACTTCCTAAACGGTCAAAAATGCACACATATTTTAGACCCTGTTTAAACCTGTATTTAGTGTTGCTTACATGTGATCAGATTTTAATCCCAGGTTTAAACAGTGCCTATAGGTTTTTTAAAAATCCCACATATATCTATAATGTTGCATGTAAATGAGGCATTAGTGTAACAATACTTACTGTTACTGTAAGTCACGTAAAGCTTATGTAGATTTTGTTGTATTACGAATGGGTTATATGTACAGAAGTGTTGTTCAATCTTTCGCTGGAAAATTTCAGTGGCTGTGTGACTATTTTTAGTTTCATAAGGTATGTTTTACAGCATCTGTAATGTAGATTTTTATTTAGTTTAACAACAAAACATAAGTAAATAGCGCTATACCGCCAAGCCTGCTTTACTGAGGTGAAGTTGTTTTTATATTCACATTGGTTCATTTTTGAACATTGACAACCTGTGACACGCTTCCTATATTGTTTACCATGCTACTTTGAATATTCAGTCTGAAATAGCATGTAAGCATGGCTTAGTAATAAGTGTAATTTCTGCACGCCGCTGATCAACCACTAAGCATACAGTAGTCGCTTTAGGACAAAGCACGTGAGAGAGTGAGACTAGTGATCCTTGCATGCTTGAAATATTGCACATTTTTGTACAAGTTTTGCTTGCTACACAACTGAAAATGTGCTAGATATAATACAGTTATTTTTGTTCAGAATTTTAATATTATAAAGTACTATAAAGTTTTCTAACTGGCAAAATTACATCTAGTGGGTTGTCTACTGTCATCTTTAAGGTGCGCATTGGTCATTTAATAAAGCGTGTCTGGACGGTAGGGGAGGGATTGTTTTCAAATATATTATGCTAAAGGATAGTATTTTGGCAGATCAACTACTGCACCATTAACAGCACATAAAAACTTAGCATCACAATTAGTAGAGATTTACTATAATGATGTACTTTACTTGTTCTTAATCTCCCTTAATGTTAATTAAGTGCATTAGTCTTCTATCAAACATCTGTTACTACTGTAGATTATTTTGGACAGAGGATAAGATGCATAAGAGAAACTAGATCTACAAACAGTAGCAGTTTAAAGGGATACGTTCTACCAGAAAGACCTACGATGCTTTAACATGTTATTGTTAATTGTTTGGACAAATGCAAGTTCAGTTACTGTCCTTTAATGAAGTCTTTTGGCATAGGCCCCGTCAATGATGCAGGTCTCTGTTTCAGGTAGAATTTTTACCAAAGCTTTCATATACTTTATCATATTACTGACACTTGACTTGTTACAAACCATTTTTTGTTCAATTCATAACAAAAGAAGGTAATTTAAAGAATGTTGGAAGCTGCTAACCATAGAGAAAACCAACTCGGTCTCATTCTGAAAACGTAGTCCTGTGGACGTTTCTGGAGACCGTGAAATACGTCCCAGGAGGTACGTATTTTTACAGCTTTTGTTTTCGAGAATCCACGAGAGGCCGCTGTGTGCGCTTCTTCGTATCTCGCAAGTGCCTTTTGCTCCCGTGCTGTTCTCGCCTAAACCCACCAGAGGCCGCTGTCAATTGTCTGTCTGTCTGTCTGACCATACGACTGAATGATTGACTGGGTGACCAGCCAATCGACTGACCCACCCTCCTCCTTCCCTGAACCCATCCAATTTTACTGATTGACCCGCCCACCCACATACTTTCCTAAACTCAACCAACGGTTCACAAAAGCCGTCCAGAAAAAGAAACGCCCTCGTCTGATTTTTATCACGTTTTCGGATTTTACCGCGTTCTCAGCCTGTTGTCCACTCATTCATTTTATTTTTTGGATTCTGTTTTTGTCTTACCTGATTTCTGGAACCGCTCTTCCCTGGAGTCGTCGTCGTAGTCAACCCCTCTCTGTGTCTCAAGTCCGCCGACGTAACCTGACGAGCTAACAGTACAAACTGGTTGCAGCGGAAAAGGCCTCCACACGGAGGTAAGTGGTCAGCCGGTAAGCTTCAAAAGGAACGGCTTCATACCGCCCCGTATCGTTCGCTTAAAAAATGAAACGCAGCCATACGTACCTCGGGCTTCATAATTTGCGGTCTCCAGAAACGTCCATGGGACTACGTTTTCAGAATGAGCCTGGGTTGGAGAAAACTAATAATATGGAAGTCAATGTTTATTGAGGGTGACGCAGTGGCGCAGTAGGTAGTGCTGTCGCCTCACAGCAAGAAGGTCGCTGGGTCAGTTGGCGTTTCTGTGTGAAGTTTGCATGTTCTCCCTGCGTTCGCGTGAGTTTCCTACGGGTGCTTCGGTTTTCCCCACAGTCCAAAGGCATGCAGTACAGGTGAATTGCGTAGGCTAAATTGTACGTAGTGTATGAGTGTGAATAAGTGTGTGTGAATGTTTCCCAGAGATAGGTTGCGGCTCGAAGGGCATCTGCTGCATAAAACACATGCTGGATAAGTTGGTGGTTCGTTCCACTGTGGCGGCCCCAGATAATTCAAGGGACTAAGTCAAAAAGAAAATGAATGAATGTTTATTGATTTTCCAACATTTGTCAGTATAACTTCTTTTGTGTTAAACAAAAAAAAAAAAAATCAAATGTCAATGCAGTTCATATGAATGGTGCGCTTGCTCCATTTTATTCTCAGGTCATAGCTTTATTGTATTTTGATTGAACCACAATTTGATCTGAATAAGCTCTCATATTTCATCTAAAATATATTTATTTGTGTTCCACAGACAAACAAAGGTCTCAGGAGTTTTAATAACAATAATTAATAACATAATTTTCATATTTCTGTAAACTAACCCTTTAAATCATACTAATATTTCACAGTATTACTTGCTTTTTTTTTCCAAATTAATGCAGGCTTGTTGAGCATTAATGATGTCTTTCAGTGAATATCATAATGCTGTCTATTGAAGAATCGCATAAGTCCTTGTACTCTTCTAACTGTTTGTAATTACATTCTATCACAAAGCTATTTTGCTTTCATTGTGGCTTTCAGAGTGGCTTGTTACGTCTCATCTGGCTGTGACAGTTTAACAGTTCAAAACCAACAATAAACGCTAGACATCTTTTGAATGAGCGTAATGTCTCTTACTATCATTGATCCAGTTTCTCTCCATTTAGGTTTGACCATCAGAATTACTTCTTCTGGGAAAGGTCTTATGTTGGCTGCACAACAACAAAACTCAATTTAAACAACACCCCCCCCCCCCCCCCCCCCCCCCAGCCAACAGGGACATTTTCCCTTTAGTTGAAAGTTTGAAGTAAACTTGCGGACCTCTTGAAAATCTTTCACATGATTGCCTCTACGTTTGAATGTTCAATATTTGTCCTTGCTTGGCTCCAATTAAGGTTAAATGACTGTGAAATTGCGGCTGGGTTGAAAAAAGCTGACAATGGCAACAATGATATCTGGGGGATGTGACTGGGAAAGTACAAGAAAGGAATTATATGGCTTGTCTGCAATCAAAATACTTGTCAAAAACACTATTGCCATTGTGAAGCTATACACTCAATCTGAAGCTGGTGTATTTAGGCAGAGTCTTCTAAATTAGACAATGTAGAGAGATTGTCATTTTAATGTCTTTTTAAACACAACCAAATGTAAGGCAATGTTATGCGCAAAACAGGAATATCGTATAAAATACATGCAAATAAAGCAGTGTTTCCATCCAAGTACACTGTAAAATCCAAAAGGTTAAGATAACTCAAACCATTTGAGGAAACTAATCTATAGGAGTACTGTGAGCTTACTTAATTTAAGTTGAAGTAATGAGGTATTTAATTAACTTATTACCTTCAACACTGAGTTCAAAACTTTTTTCAAATGAGTATTTAACTTTCAGTAAATTGAGTTAACTACACTCATTTCATTTGCTAAAGTTGACTGTTGTAGTCAGAGAACAAAATAGTCACTTTCTGAATAGCGCCAAATATATATATTTTTTTAAAATTGCTGTGGTAGGATAAGTTGTGTCAATCTTTTTACTTGCGCCTTAGAAGACGGTATGCCAACATGCAATGAATGTGTGGTGGCATTTGAAGGCGTGAGACAGTTCTGACAGAACAGTTCTGATACTATAATAACACCAATGCTGAAATGGTTAAGGTGTTTAAGAATGACCAAAACTACATGTCAGATGTTTTACAATGTGCTCAGCATGCTGGTTTGTTCATTCACACATTTTTATCATCACACGATCTCTTATAACAAAATCCAATGACATTGTGCATACTGGAATTTGTTCAGTAAGTGTTTACATTGTAGTTTATGCATTTATCTTTTCTTATCAAATAAAATGTTTATCCTACTCCATTATGCACATGTTTTTTTATGTGCAGTTTTAAAACTTATGTGCATCTTGGTATTTTCATCAGCAATTTTTTTATGAGCATATCCAAAATGCGCATAAAAATAGGTGGATGGAAACCTGGAAAAAATTCATTTTTTTCATAACTGTACTACACTGTAAAAAATTGACCTTAAATTCACAGTAAATTACTGGCTAATAATTGCATTACTTTCACAGTAAATTACTGTATGTAAATTTACAGTAAATTTTTGTGAGGTAGTTCACAGTAATTTACTGTGATTGTTACATTAAATTATTGTGAAATTACAGCCATATACTGTAACTACAGTAGATAGGAAAGTCCATTACTGTGATTTCACAGTATTATATTGTAGAATTAACTATATTTTACTGTGAATTTACAATACGATTACTGTGATTTAGCAGTAGGTTGCAATTTAAATACTTGATTTAACTGTAAAGTTACATTTATATCCCAGATTATTGTAATTTAACAGATTGGTGCTGTAAAATTTCAAAGCAAATTTAGGTCACCCAAAAATGAAAATTGTCATGATTTACTCACCCTCAGGTTGTTCCAATTCTGTTAAATATGATTTTTTTTTTGTTCAACACATAGAAATAAAAATATAAATTAATCTCCCTTTGTGTACAACAAAACAAAAAAAAAATATACAGGATTAAAACAACCTAAGAATGCGTAAATGACGACAGAATCTTCATTTTTGGGTAATCTGAGAAGACTCTAAAATCAAAATTAAAACAATCACACATACATTTTACACATTTATTTAACAGTTTAATGACATCTGTGTAAACATTTCATAAAATTTTCAAAAAGGTGAAGCCTCTCTCCATTTAACCAAAAAATACTTTTAAAACATATTTAAAAAATCTTTTGACATTATATGTAACATACAAATAAAAAGCAGTGAGAGAAAGTCAAAACTGCTTGCAAAATTAGGCAGTCTTCTATTCAAGGTCAATAATTTTCCTGATAATTCTACACACTTGCTGGTTGATGTGTCTTCTCTGTTTCTTTGACTTCGTCCATCTTCAGAATGATGCCGAAAAAGCACCTATAAGCAAAAGGACAGATAAACTGTTATCTTCATTCAACAAATGAGGTTGTCTGTTCCAAATCACCACCTTAAGTGGGACACTACTGCTGCACTACAGAGCAATATTACTGTTAGCTCAGTTTGAACATGATCACAATAATCTAGCTCAGTCAAACTGCAACCATTTAAACAAAAACATTTCCATCACACACGCACAATCAAGTAGTCCAACAACAAATAGTGGTTGCAATATACCCAGGCATTTCAAAACAGTTGATATGATTTACATCTTCTGTTTACAGACTATAATCTAGTGCTGGGTTCACACTTATTGAAAAGTGAACACAAGCATCACAGCACTTGGTCTTGAATACTAGCAGGATGTTTCTTGCATCAAGCAAATTTTTCATGAGTTGAATATTTGGAAAACTATTTGCAAAAAAACTTGGTTGAAGTGAATACAACACTTGTAAATGTGTTGCATTTACTTCAGTCAAGTTTTTTTTGCAAATATTCCAAATATTTTTTCTACATGTTTTGCATTTTGCTTAATTTGAGCTGCCAAGTGAAAATTCCCCACTATTTATGCATTTGCAATGACTTGTATGTAATCCACTCACCTGAATAGGTAACTTCACATTTAGTATAAGAGCTCCATCCTTTTAAAGACAGCTTCCTCTCTGGTCTCCAGCACAGACACACAAATTGAGTCTGCAACACACCCCTTTGTTACAAGGGGACAAGGGGAGTAATGACTTGTGCACCTATACATTCCTTGTTTAACCCCCCAAAACAAGCCCTCAGTTACAATAATAAATGTAGATATTACCTTAAATTCCAAAGTGCAAATGGCATCTTCAGCATACTTCAATTTCAGACCAGATCCGAAGCCAGTTGTGAAATCCAGGTGAGGTCTCATGACCACTCGACCCTCCAAGGAATAAGACTGTTTGTTTGATGCTGTTTTGCTGGGGAAAAAAAGACTAAATTAGAGGTGTTTGTGAATTATTCAATGTGTTTGTAGAAATAAAGTTGACGTTCTATGCACCGCCTATTGAACACTAAGCAAACAAACACACATGCCCAGTAAAATTGCTAATAAAAACAAAGACTATAGTTTAAAAAATCTTAGCCTAATATTTACTACTACTGGAAGTACTGGAAGAACTTCTGGAAGAAGAAAAAGAGTTTGTACATGAACCTGGTCACAGCAAATCTGTGAACAACTTGACATTTAAAAATCGAATAAAAATGAGGAAGGCATCAACCTTAAATAATCAAGCGAGGGGTGATTGGTAGCATCAGTTTTTCAACATCAGTGGCTGCAAAAAATTATGAATATAATAAGAGTAGAATCAGACTCAAGAGAACAGACACACACACACGCACGCACTCACACACACACACACACACACACACACACACACACACACACACAA
>CAIGQZ010029859.1:0-10244 GCA_903798205.1 Danio tinwini | reverse complement strand
CATTATCAAACTATTCTTGTTGACATCTTGGAGTGAAAACATAGACTGAACTAGAGGCAGAGGGTCCACTGCATAAACAGCGTGATCGTCCTCTCGGAACCGCAGAAGGCCATGGTGTGACCGCAGTATAAACTTGCACGTCTTTCTCGACTTCAGCCATCACTCCAACATAGGTGTGCATGCTCTAACCGAAAGCGGGAGACACGTCGCCTCGTGATATTTGCAAACAAGTCATATGAATCATATGACAGTAACGGAGGAACATCGTCAAATGTATCGAAGTAAGAGTAATGATATTTCTCTAATAATTTACTTGAGTAAAAGTACACATTCTTAAATGTGCTCAAGAAGTACACGTTACCCAACAATTTTACTCGAAGTAATTGTAACGAAGTAAATTAAATTCGTTACTACCCACCTCTGGTCACCATTAACTTATTGAAAACTGCTGACATGATTAAGATTATCATTTTGTTTATTTTTTATTTATTTATATTGTCAGACAGTTAAACATTTCACAAAATGTGTTTAAATCAGCTGCACAAAGGGATTGACATGCTGAAAAGCCTTTAAAATTGATAGATATAAAGATTTGTCATTTATCAATACCGACTGATATAAAAAATTATCGTGATACATTTTTTTTTGCTATATCGCCCAGCCCTATGTGAATGTATATTCTGTAGCGTAATATACAACACCAACCTAGACAGTATATCACTTTAAACCATTAAAAATGTTTTAAAACATCTCTTTTTCTAGCTATTTAAGGTTAAAGTTGTTGGAAGATCAAGGTCTCACAGAAAACAGAAACTGCTAATATACAGATATTAGTGCAGTAGATGACTGCTGTGGCCGTTTAACTCCTGCAGAACTCAATGCAAAAGCACACGCTCTCAGTAGCCAGCTCCACCAGCCGGTTTGACTGTAGTGCTGCTGTGTTTAACTCCTTGTGTGTTTAACGCAATAGATCTGCTGTGTGCGTTTGTTTTTAACCCCCATGTTTCTCTCCGACTGCATGAGGTCAGGCTGGGCTTGTTAATTACAAGCCCCTGCTTTTCTTATAGCAAAGACTAATATTGCTACCAGAGTAATCGGGATGCATCATGAGGGCTTAGAGGAGTACTAACCGGGTCTAAGTTAACCGTCAGGCACTTTCAGTCATGTGTGTTTGCTTTTGTTCTGGCGCAGAGTGTTAAAGCAGGAGGCAGCTCTCCCAGAGGCAGTGTGAACGGGGATGGAGTCGCTTCTCCTCAGGTAAGCCTCTGATTATATATGTGCTTTAGTGTGTTTAATGGGGAAGCAAAGACCTGGTCATATATTGTTACAAACCCCTGATGTTTGTCTGGGGGAAATGGGTTTTGACATTTAGATGCAATTAAAATAAGTTTATACAAACAGTGAATAAAGTGCGAAAAACAACCAAGTAGATACCACAATTTGTGACTGTATTTACAATTTCCAAAAGTGAACAAAAACAATGAATTAATTGAATATAATGTAAGGCAAAAATGTATATTTACAATATATACAACACTGAGACAAAGACAAAGGCAGGGAAAACAAGAGAGCTGGCAGAAGGGACATGGGCGGCGCTAAAGAAATGAAAAGAACAAAACCCAAACTATATAATAAAGTAAAATAAAAATAAAAAAGTGACATGCATCTAGGGCTGGAAAAATCTGATATTGCGATTATTCATTGTAATAAAGTTCATGGCCACCTGGCCGCCGGGAAGGAGTAGGCGGAGAACTGACGAACTTTTAAATAAGTATTTATTAATAAAAGGGACGGCAGCTCCTCACGGAGACTGCCGTCTAAACCAAAACAAACGGATGGCAGCTCCTCACGGAGGCTGCCGTCAAACTGAAAGCAAAAGCAAAAGTGAAACAATATGTCCGGGTCCGGTCCTCTCTCTCTCTCCTCTGCCATCGTTCCGGCAGGTGCGCGCCATAGGTGTTTCTCATCTGTGGCGGGCCTCGTTTCGCTCCCACGGCTCTCGGCCACGCTCCCTCGCCACATTTATTTTTCTGCGACTATTGCAATATGAATACTGCATTATTTGACGGTTTTCTGGGGAACCTAACAGTATTCAGGTATAGAAATTGAATCTTACTTTGACATTTTCTTACTTTGCTTTGTCTCGTTTCTAGTCCAAATGTAAAATATGTATAGATCTAGTAAAGATTTTGTCTTAAACTTCAGAAGAAATAAGGCAAATTAAGGCTCAATCCCAATTGTACCCCTTAGCCCTTCCCCTTTCCCCTACCCCTCGTTTTGCACGTTCATGTGAAGGGGTAGAGGTGTGCCAATTCTCTTTAGCTTGAAGGCGTAGGGCTAAGGGGAAGGGGTGAATAGCCCTTCGAACAAAGATTTTTCAGGATCACACTCAAAACCAAGAGGTAAGAAAATTTCCCAGAATGCACCAGCTACAACGGCAGTTTTGTTGCACCCGGGAGTAAGGAGAGCCACAAATTAGTATTATTTGCATACAAACAAGCACATGTTTTAATATATTCACAACCGAGTTGATGTTTTACTGTCATGCTTTTATAAAAAAACGCTAAAATAAAAACTGCTAAATTTGGCGATCTATAATCCCTAATAATAACTCCTGTACAGCAGTCCGACAACATTCTGACACTCGATGACACTCGAACACCCTGTCAGAAAAGTCTAGTGGCTGAGAATGAGCTTTTTACAGTGTCTGCTATAATGTTAATGTTGTTTTTGGTGTGTTTACATAGATGAATATGGCCACAGTGTAAATGTGCAGTATAGTTACGATCTTATTGCCACATTAGATCGTTATGATTACATAATATATGCCTTCAGTGATTTCCTGAAGATAAATACCAAAAAATAACACAACTGGAATAACTACAGCAGTCGCCATCGTCTGATCTCATATGAAGCAAGAGATCGCGATGACATGATGATGACGTGTGCAGGTGCGGTAGTGCTGTTCCAATTCTTAGGGGTAAATTTTGAAGCCCTTCCCCTTCACACTCGTTTTTAAGGGCCAAGTGGAAGGGGAACAAAAATAGAATTGGGATTGGGTCTAAGAGTTTTTCTTTTAAACAAGCAAAAGTGTCCACCAGTGGAGTAAAATCTTTTTGCTTTAGCTTTGAAATGTAGATATTTGGACTAGAAACAAGACAAAAATTCTAAGAATCATATACATTCCAAATAGTTACACAATTTTTAAGCTCCTGGTCAATTATAATCCAGACTCAAATTGCATATCTAGCGATGTGACTATTGAGGATGCTTACATTGCGACATTGATGCTGAAACCAAATATTGTGCAACCCTACATGCATTACTAATGATTTGAACATTCCAAAACCTTTTGCATAATGTCTGATGTAAGAGTTAGGTTCAATCCCGACTCTAATTTTGTACCCCCTCCCCTTGGCCCTTAAAACCGAGTGTAAAGGGGAAGGGCTTCAAAACGTACCGCTAAGAATTGGGACAGCTCTACAGCACCTGCACACGTCATCATAATTCATCATATTCATACATTCACAATCTCTTGCTTCTTATGATATCAGATGATGGCGACTGCTGTAGTTATTCCAGTTGTGTTATTTTTTGGTATTTATCTTCAGGAAATTACGGAAGGCATATATTATGTTATCATGATGATGTAATGTGGCAATAAGATCGTAACTATACTGCACATTTACATCGTGGCCATATTTATCAATGTAAACACACCAAAAACAACATTAACATTATAGCAGACACTGTAAAAAGCTCATTCTCAGCCACTAGACTTTTCTGACAGGGTATTCGAGTGTCATCGAGTGTCAGAATGTTGTTGGACTGCTGTACAGGAGTTATTATTAGAGATTATAGATCGCAAAATTTAGCGGTTTTTATTTTAGCATTTTTTTTTTATAAAAGCATGACAGTAAAACACAAACACGGTTATGAATATATTAAAACATGTGTTTATTTGTAAAAATTCGTAATAATGACAAAAAATACAAATTTGTGGCTCTCCTTATTTCCGGGTGCAGCAAAACCACCGCTGTAGATGGTGCATTCTGGGAAATTATATTACCCCTTGGTTTCGAGTGTGGTGCTGAAAAATCTTTGTTCGAAGGAGTGTATTCACCTTATTCTCCGTGTACGAGCGGGCGCAGCCATTTGAATCATTTTGGCTGGATACTTCCGGTCTCATTAACTTCAATTCATTTTTAGACGTTAAAAACAGCTCGTTCTGCTGCTTGATGTTGCAAACTGAGGTTTTCCTATTATATTATTCTATTTTGTCTGTTTATTCATGCAAACACTTGTTTGTAGAGCGAGTAGTTTGACCATTTTCAGCCGTTTATTATTCCGATTCAGTTGCCTATGGGAGAAATGACTAGGAAGTTCTAAAACAATCGCAAAAATTAGCGCACTTCCACATTGAAGAATAAGGTCAATACCTCTTCCCCTTAGCCCTACACCTTCAAGCTAAAGGGTATTGGGATAAGGGGAAAGGCTAAGGGGGAGAATTGTGATTGGGCCTTAGACTTTTATTCAGCAACTTTGCATAAAATTCATCCAAAATTGCAGTAAAGGATTTTTAAATTTTACAAAAGATTTTTATTTTGAATTAAATATGTTTCATTTAAATATATGTTATTTAAATGTATTACATTAAATGAGTTCTATTGTAGTTTTTCCACCTTTTAAGTTTTTTTTTGTTTGATAGTTTTTTTTTTTGCAATGCATGTTGTTATTTTATGCTTATTAACTTTCACAAGAGATTGAACTATTGTAATTTTAAAATAATTTTACAATACTTTTGAAATAATGATCATACAAATGATACTCTACATTTATTTGGCAGATGTACTAAAGATAATATAATATAGAATTAAAGGTGCAGTATGTAAGTTTGACACCCAGTGGTTGAGCTAGGTATTGCACTCCTGGATCAAAACACACGCAAGCGCAGGTTGCCAGATAACCAACAGGAGCGAGTCTCAAGGCTAAAGGCTGATTTAAACCATGTTCAAAATATAAGCAACGGTACTCGGCAGAAGTAATATTTTCTATATTAAAGAATATTGATTTTGTCCTAACCAACACCTCGAATTGATATATTAGAAACGGCTTCTATTTCTCACAGGTGAACAACAGAAAACTGACAATGAACAGCTCAGGTACACTTTGTGTGCTTTATTAAGTGTTAAATGCTAATAATGTGAGTTTGAATGCCGTTTCACATGACATTTATGGCCATTTATTGAAAGCAGCAGCAGATAGTTCACCTCAGATCGTAAAAATAACGTAAACAATTTGAAATTAAACTTTAAAACTGTGACTCAGTGCAAACCAGCACATATCAGTGATTCAGCATCTACATTTAATAATTTTAAAGAGGTTTAATATCAATTAATTAGATTATAAACCTTAACATTTCGTGAGTGAGTGCACTATTGTCTCTGAATGGCTGTATTTAAATTTCTGTGGCGTTTCGTCTGGTGCAAACAGCCGAATTGCTCATCACTGCAAATCTCGTCACGTAGCGTGTTGTTAGGACACAGAGTTACAATGTAACCTGCTCACCTAATGCTTACGTTCATAATATTTATATTATTTGCTAATTAATAACCTCATGTGGAACTTTGAATCTGCGTCTCTGCGTCTCATTTTGGAGTCTGCTACTGTCCACCGGAGGTCGCATTTCTGTCACAGGTGCATGCTTTGAGAACCTTTCTGAATGAATGAATGAATTGATGAAATATGCTGTTTTCCATCAAGGCAACCCAGGGTACTAAAGTGGCATTGTGCAGGTTAAAAGAACCCAACAGTAGCCCCTTTCACACATACAGACCTTTCCGCACTGTTTATTAAGCCTTTGAATATTTTTCCAGACACATTTAGCTTCTAGATGCTAGTCAGATAAAGTTTCTATGTTTCCTCTTAATGTCAACTGTGTAAATAATTATCGATAAGATGGTTATGATAAGCCGTTGTTTGTTTACCTTCAAGCTCTGCTTCCTTCAGTTGCGTGACGTGCCGCTCTTGCACGTGAAGCAGCCGGTGTGCACCAGCACACACACATGTTATGTACATCTCGACATGCAAAAGTGTTTACAAATACAAGCGCAGCCGTTTAGAGCTCTTTTCTGGTTAATGATGTCAGAATTTGCTGGTATTTTGGAATGGATGTGTGAATGGTCTTATTCCGGAAAGCATTTAGTCGTTCTGGAAATTATCTGGATATTTATTGGTATCACTGTGTGAAAGGGGCTAAAGACAGCCGTTCCGGCACGAAATAAACATTTTTCACGTGTTTCAGATAAACAAGAATGTTCACCTAGCATGTTTCTTAAATATCTGCAAACATGTTATGGTATTTTTATGCTTTAGAAGATTCAATAACTTACATACAGCACCTTTAATGTAATATAATATATAATTAATACAGTATACTGACATTTACTTATGCATTACTAAAAATCATAGTTGTGCTTGTTAACTTTAGTTAATGCACTGTGAGTTAATTATAACTGGGATAATAACAGAATGTTTACAGTTGAAGTCAGAATTATTAGCCCCTCTGAATTATTAGCCACCCTGTTTATTTTTGTCCACAATTTCTGTTTAACGGAGAACAGATTTTTTTCAACACATTTCTAATCATAATAGTTTTAATAACTCATTTCTAATAACTGATTTATTTTACCTTTGCCATGATGACAGTACATAATATTTCATATTTTTCAAGACACTAGTATTCAGCTTAAAGTGACATTTAAAGGCTTAACTAGGTTAATTAGGGTAACTAGGCAGGTTAGGGTAATTAGGCAAGTTATTGTATAACAGTGGTTTGTTCTGTAGACTATCAGAGAAAAAAAATACCTTAAAGGGGCTTATAATTTTGACCTTAAAATGTTTTTAAAAAAAATTAAAACTGCTTTTGTTCTAGCCAAAATAAAACAAATAAGACTTTCTCCAGAAATAAAAAATATTATCAGACATACTGTAAACATTTCCTGAATCTGTTAAACATCATTTGGGAAATATTTAAAAAAGAAAAAAAATATACGAAGGGGGGCTAATAATTCTGACTTTAACTGTATATTAATATGAAAAAAAATACATACAAATGTTTTGGACTTCAGTGTGCAAAGATCTTTAAAGAATTGTTCAGATTATCATTGTCTACAATGCCTAATAACTGTCTGTCCTGCAGAGAGAGGAGTCTCAGTCTCTGGCACAGAAGCTCCAACAGAAGGTTTCCTCTGTGGAGTCTTTGCTCCGGGGTTCGGGACGCAGTGAAGGACTCTTCCGCTCTGGCTCACGGGACAGTCTGATCAGAAGCTCCTCCAGAGAGTCGCTTACTCAGACCGGAGAGAATGAAGCGCCGGCTTACGACCCTCCGTCAGACATTGAGAGCGAGGCGGAGGATTCGCCCGGCAGCGTGGAGAGTCTGTCCAGGGAGCAGCTGCTCCACCGCCTGCACCGGGTGGAGAGAAGCCTCGGGAATTACAGAGGAAAATACTCAGAGGTATGCATGGCCTGGTATAAGATTCTGACAGTGTGATAACCTTGGATAAAAATGTCATGGTATTGTGATTACTGCTCTGAAATACAGTGAGGGAAATAAATATTTGATCACACTGTGATTTTTTTTTTCAAGATCTCCTACTTAAAAATCATGGAGGGGTCTAGAATTTTCAATATAGGTGCAATTCCGCTGTGAGAAACAGAATCTAAAAATAAAAATGCAGAAATCACATTGTATGATTTTTTAACAATTTATTTGTAAATTACTGTGTGAAATAAGTATTTGATCACTTGCTTTTCAGCCAAATTTCTGACCCTCAAAGACCTTTTATTTTGCTTTAAAATAGTCCAGCTACACTCTGCTCATGATTCTAATTTAGTAGCACTTGTTTGAGGTCACTAGCTGTCATAAAGACACCTGTGCACCCCACAATCAGTCAAAAATCTAAGTAGCAACATGGCCAAAACCAAAGAGCTGTGAAAGGACACAAGAGTCAAAATTGTAGACCTTCATAAAGCTGAAACTGCTACGGGGCAATTGCCAAGCAGATTGGTGAAAAAAGAACAACTGTTGGAGCAATTGTCAGAAAATGGAAGAGGCTAATGATGACTGTCAATGTCCCTCAGACTGGGGCCCCACGGAAGATCTCTCCTCGTGGGGTATTAATGATGCCAAGAATGGTCTAGAATCAGCCCAGAACTACACGGGCGGGAGCTGATCAATGCCGTGAAGAGAGCTGGGACCACCGTTTTCAAGGTTATTATCAGTAATACAGTAAGATGTCATGTTTTAAAACCATGCATTGCACGGAAGGCTCCCCTGCTTAAGTTAGCCCATGTCAAGACCCGTCTGAAGTTTGCCAGGGACCATCTGGATGATCCAGTGGAGTCATGGGAGAATGTCCTGTGGTCAGATGAGACCAAAGTAAAACTTTTTGGTCTTAACTCCATTCACCATGTTTGGAGGAAGAAGAATGATGTGTATCAGCCCAATAATACCATACCTACAGTGAAGCATGGGTCTGGAAGCATCATGCTCTGGGGTGTTTTTCTGCACAGGGGACAGAATGACTGCACTGTATTAAGGAGAGGATGAACGTGGCCATGTATTGTGAGATATTGGGCAAAAACCTCCTTCCCTCAATCAGAGCATTAAAGATGGGTCGTGGCATCCAACATGACAATGACCCAAAGCACACAGCCAGAAAAACCAAGGAGTGGCTTCGTAAGAAACATATCAAGGTTTTGGAGTGGCCTAGCCGCTCTCCAGACCTATCCAAGAGAAAATCTTTGGAAGGAGCTGAAACTCCATGTTCCTCAGCGACAGCCCCGAACCCTGACAGATCTAGAGAAGATCTGTATGGTGGAGTGGGCCAAAATCCCTCCTTCAGTGTGTGCAAACCTGGTGAAGAACTACAGGAACCCTTTGACCTTTGTAATTGTTAACAAAGGCTTCTGTACTAAATATTTAAAATGCTTGACTCAAGTGATCAAATACTTATTTCACACAGTAATTTACAAATACATTGTTAAAAAATCATTTAATGTGATTTCCAGATTTTTATTTTTAGATTCTGTCTCTCACAGTGGAATTGCAATTATGCTGAAAATTCCAGACCCCTCCATGATTTCTAAGTAGGAGATTTTGAAAAATCACAGTAAATGTCTGGATATAAAACAACAACTTTATTTCCCATTTAACACACTATATGAAGTATTTTGGAACAGCAATCATGTCTGGCGAAATAATTAAAGCAAATGATTGACTTCTGCTTTATTTATTAGTTTTAAAAACACTGATTTCTTTACGACTTGAAAAGGCATCTTTAGATAAATTTCTTTTCTTTGGATATAACATAAAGCCACTGCACTGTTCAGCCCTATAGCATGCTTGAATGTTGGTTTAAAAGCTGACCAGTGGCTTGTGATGTGGAGATACTGTTGCTCTAAAAAACTAAATAAAATAGTCATAAAAACACGTAAAAAACATTCATAAAGTGCAAGAAAAGTAACAGAAAATTTTTGTGATTTTAAAACCTTGACTTTTCCAAACAGCGGTAAACCTTGAAACCGGTCCTCGTCCCATGCTTCTAACAATCATTTCAGGTCAGATGATCACTCATGCTCAATCAGACTGTGGGCTGATTTGTGATCTGATACAAATATCAGTAATATTACCTACTGATCGGCTTTACAGGAATTTAACATTTCATATGGTAAAGTTTTTAACTTGTTTTTTAAAGGGGACCTATTATGCAAAAATCACATTTATATGGGTTTAAGCACAGTTGTGTGGCAGCAGTGTGTAAATATAACCAGCCTCTAATGGTAAAAATAAATAAATTATGTTGTTATAATCACACTTCAAAGAGTCTGCATAAACACTTTGATTGACATTCTCTCTTTGCACTTGTCATCGTAGGGGACAAGCCCCGCCCACTAGTGACCATCTCTCCCTCATTAGCAGAAACAGCCCTGAGTGAGAAGCAGTCGTCTGCCATTACAGATTTGACCTGCTTTTATATATATTTATATACCTTATAATTCCAAGGTGACGAAATGTTAAGGAGGACAAAGCTAAATTGTTTCTACTTTATAATTAATGTTCTCAACTCGCAATACAACTTTACAATGAATACAATTGTTCGTATTCAAAACTTTATTATTATAATTTTTCAATTTCTATATTTCCAATGCCTGTATTTAGGATTTTTTTTTCGTGATTAATT
>CAIGQZ010029839.1:0-11120 GCA_903798205.1 Danio tinwini | reverse complement strand
CCTGATCCTCCAGAGTTGCCAGATCCTCAGTCACTGCCTGATCCTCCAGAGTTGCCAGATCCTCAGTCACTGCCTGATCCTCCGGAGTTGCCAGATCCTCAGTCACTGCCTGATCCTCCGGAGTTGCCAGATCCTCAGTCACTGCCTGATCCTCTGGAGTTGCTAGACCCTCAGTCACTGCCTGGTCCTCCGGAGTTGCCAGACCCTCAGTGCATCCTGAACCTAAGCCTCCTGACCCACTGGGGTTTAAAGAACTGCCAGTGCTTCCTGAGTCTACGCCTCCTGACCTACTGGGGTGGAACGGACTGCCAGTGCCTCCTGAACCTAAGCCTCCTGACCCACTGGGGTTTAATGAACTGCCAGTACCTCCTGAACCCAAGCCTCCTGACCCACTGTGGTTGAATAAACTGCCAGTGCCTCCTGAACCAAAGCCTCCTGACCCACTGTGGTTGAATGAACTGCCAGTGCCTCCTGACCCACTGGGGTTTAATGTACTGCCAGTACCTCCTGAACCAAAGCCTCCTGACCCACTGTGGGTATATGACTCACCTGTGCCAGCTGAATTAAAGCCCTCAGACATACTTCAGCTCCACGCTCCAGGCCCTCCGCAGCTCCATGCTCCAGGCCCTCCGCAGCTCCACGCTCCAGGCCCTCCGCAGCTCCACGCTCAAGGTACACCTCCACTGCATGGTCCTGGCCCTCCATCCCTCCCCCTGTTCCGCCTCTGCTCCACCTCCCGCCTGAACTGTGTTAGGAGCGTCTGGAATCCGCTCCTTAGAGGGGGGGCTCTGTCATGATCACCAGCGATCTACAACCAGAGATTGCTGGTAAACACACTCCCATCCACATGAACTACAAATCTGCCATGTTCATGGACTACATGTTCAGTCATGCCACACACACACACACCTGATGCAAGTCACCAGTGATTGCAAACACACAGCTGAAGCTGCTCATAAACTGATTACATGGACTATGTACTGCTCAAACACCGTTGCTGAGTCTTGTTATCTGTTTTCAGTGACATTTCAACGCGTTTACTTTGTTTTGATCTTTGGCTCGTCTGTCTGTTAATCCTGTCTGCTGCCTGCCTTTGACCATTTGCCTGCTATCTGACTATGACTCTGGATTGCCCTTATACATCTGTTTGCTCCTGTTCTGATCATTGCTTGCCTGACCATCCTGCTAATAAACCTGCATGTGGATCCGCACCTCTGTTGTCAGTGTCACATCCCTTGGTTACAGCCGGGATGTCCTGTACATTTATCGACTTATTCATGACCTCCCTTTTCCTATTTTTGCCATCATTTTTTTAAATAACGATCCGACGAAGGCTTTAATGGCAAGCGGAGTCCTCAGCCGTCAGATGTCACTTCACAGCAAAAGGCGCTAATGCTGTCACCTCTGTGTTTTTGAGACTGTTTGGTCACTTCATTTGTTTTATTCTGATCGAATATAAATCCGATTGCTCAAACCACTTCCGAAGGTGATCTGGGATGCATTCCAGATAAAGCTGGACAGGTATAATAATTTTTTAGATAAAATTAATATAAATAAAATAAATTATGACCTGCATGGAAAAAATCTGACCTGTACCTGAAACACCTGTAGGTGCGCTTTTACAGCCAAAGTTCTATTAAAAACATGTTTACTATAAAGCATAAAACATGTGTTCTAACTTTTCAGGCCTGTAGCCAGGGGGGGTCCGGGGGGTTCGGAAGTCCCACCCCTCACTGACAAAGGTCCAGAATTTGTCCCATACATGAGCTCATTTGTCTTATTTTGACTGCTATGCCATCATAAATAGTGAAAATAATCAATCAAAAAAGGCTTTTAAGACCAAACAGAATCCTCTGTCGGCTGTTGCTTCGGTGGGACTTTAGCTAATCAGTTTTGACCAAATGCTAACAAATATTTAAATTTTATAATCTGATGTAAGAGAAGTCCTGTCCTTTCACTACTGTATTCTTTTTAAACAGAGAAAACATTTTACAGATAACTTTTATTCTATATCTTGTACCTTATTCCTGAAATAAAAAATGAGCAATAAAATGGTGTGAATTAAGCACCAGAAACGGACCATATTACATTAATTTGAATATATTTTGGCTATTGCTAATATCCAGGAATTTTCAAATGTACTTTTTTTTTACCAAAAAGGCTAGAAAAAGTCTGAAGAATTAATTAATATTATTATTAATATTATTATTATTTTATTATTATTATGTTTTAATTATATGTTTTTATTAAAATGGCCAAATTGTGACTGAGGACAGTTCAATGTGCTGGCCAGTTAGTTTTTTTGTCTAATAAATGACAGTAGGCTACTTTTTTTTTCACTTTAAAACTCTAACAGATTCCTATTTTTTCCTTATGATATATGATGTAATAAATTTGTATTTTAAAAATTAGTCTTGCTTTAATTTTTCTTTATTATTTCTTTATTTTTCATTATTTATTTATTTATTTATTTTTAAGGGGGGTGCCCCAGTAGAGCTTTATGTCTAGCAACGCCCCTGGTCACCTTTATCAGGCTTGCGTTTCCACTGCTAAAAGGGTACCAATGGTACTCTTTTGGTGGGAGTGGTGTATGACAAAGCTGTACGGGTCGCTCACATATCATATGAGAAGCACTTCTCACAAAACAGATGCTTTATACACATAAATACTTGTGTATAAATGTTTATTACTAACTTTTCTATGAACATGAGTTGATTATAACTGCAGATCAATGACAGTGCAAAATAGCCTACTGTAACAAATGTAATTATATAAAATAAATAAAGAAATGCAACATATATAAACACATACAGACCCTTACAGTCTCTGATATGTTACTACTTACAGAACAACTACACACAGCATATATTTAGTCCTTATTTAGGTTCAAAACAACAGGAAATAAAGCCCAGTCATTGCAGACCTCTCATGATTAAATGTGTCTTTAATCTTCAGTAGCATGTGCTGCCTCTTGTTAGAAAGTAATTCCATCATTCCGAGTTCACAATAGTAAAAAAAGTAATAATAATAGTTAGGCAGTTTGTTCACGTTTGCTGAAAAAAATAATGTGCTCCTTTTTTTCTGGCTTCTCCTTTTGTTTATTCACTCGTCACTCTCGTGTTTTTCAGTTTCTGACAAGATCAGGTATCAAAAGCACGTCAATAATCAAGCGCACGTTATTATCATCAGCACAAGAAGTTTGTTATTTCAAATATAGACGCGCACGCGAGCGCAAGCAAGAAAGCCAAACCGCTCGCGCTTCAGACTGGCTCGTAAAAAACTACGGGGGACACAGTAAAATCTGCTCTTCTTTTTGGCTTTGTGGCTGTTCATCAAGACGACGACAAGGTTCGTTTGAGCCCAGATTGAACAGGGCTCGTTATTATGTTATTATATGTATATATAGTCTCTCAGCTGTGTATGAAAACATGGCGGCTTCTTTGTTTTTATTCTGGCTTGTTGCGTGAGCTCGTGATGTATCTCTGTAAACCAATAGCGTTCAGCTGCGCGTCTAGCTCCGCCTTTTGGTACCTCTTTGGTACCTTTTCTCGTGTTTGGTACCCTTTCGAAAGGGTGCCGAAAAAGGGGTACGGTATGGTTTGGTTCGGTACACCTTTTGACAGTGGAAACAGCCATAAAAGCGTACTGACCCGTACTGTACTGTACCAATCAGTGGAAACGAGCCATAAGCTTGCTTATAGGAAAGGCCGGCTATGATTCCAGGATCAAAACAAATGCAAGCGCAGGTTGCTTGATTGAGGACAGGAACGAGTCTGACTATTGAGCCTAAAGGCTGATTTGAGTCGTATTCGAAATTAAAGCAACGGTATGCAACAGAAGGAATATTCTCCATATTAAAAGGAGTTTTGTCTTAACCCACACCTCAAATTGATATGTTAGAAATGGCTTCTGTTTCTTGCAACTGAACAACAGAAAACTGACAATGATCACTGATACACCTCATGTGCTTTATTCTGAGTTAAACGCTAATAATGTGAGTTTGAATGCCATTTTACATGACATTTTTTGCCACACTACTGAAAGCAGCTGCAGATAGTTCACCTCAGATCTTGAAAATAAAATAAACCATTTGAAATTAAACTTTAGAATTGTGAAATAATGCAAACAAACACACATCAGTGATTTAGCATCTACATTTAATAATGTTAAACAGGTTTAATATGTATTAAATAGATTATAAACCGTACCATTTTGTAAGTGCTGTCTTCTGAATGGCTCTATTAAAATTTCTGTAGTGTTTTGTTTGGTGCAAACAGTCAAATTGCTCATCACTGCAAATTTTGTCAGGTAGTGTATTGTTAGGAAACATGGTTACAATATAACCCGCTCACCTAATCAGAATCAGAATCAGTTTTATTGCCAAGTGTGCTTCACACACACAAGGAATTTGTTTTGGCAGCAGAAGCTTCCAGTCTACATAAAGTGACAAGTGACAACACAAAATTAAATACAAGAAAAGAAAAGGCAATAAACATTAAACAGAGATGCAGTTAGTCAAAAAGATCTGGATGTTGAGTTGTATGTACAGATATGTTGTAAATATACAGGTTATAAGGTGCTGTGTACAAGTGCGTATGAGAAAGTATTGCATGTTTATTGCACAGTAGGGGAATATTTAACTGTTCATGAGGTAGATGGCCTGAGGAAAGTAGCTTTTCCTGTGTCTGGCTGTTTTTGTGCTTGGTGCTCTGTAGCGCCGACCAGGCAGTAACAGTTCGAACAGGTAGTGTGCTGGGTGTGAGTTGTCCAGAGTGATTTTACGAGCCCTTTTACTCACTCTGGAAGAGTACAGTTCTTGAAGTGTAGGAAGGGTAGTGCCAGTGATTCATTCAGCAGTCCGGACTATTCGCTGTAGTCTACGGAGGTCGGTTTTGGCAGCTGAGCTGAACCAGGTGGTGATTGAAGTGCAGAGGATGGATTGGATTACAGCTGAGTAGAACTGTACGAGCAGCTCCTGTGGCAGGTTGAACTTCCTCAGCTGACGAAGGAAGTACAGTCTCTGCTGGGCTTTCTTCACAATAGAGTCTATGTGAATGTCCCACTTCAGATCCTGAGAGATGGTGGTGCCCAGGAACCTGAATGACTCTACTGCAGCCACAGTGCTGTTCATGATGGTGAGTGGGGGGAGTGCAGGGGGATTTTGCCTAAAGTCCACTATCATCTCCACTGTTTTGAGCGTGTTCAGCTCCAGGTTGTTGTATCTGCACCATAAAGCCAGCCGCTCCACCTCCTGTCTGTATGCAGACTCGTCTCTGTTCCGGATGAGGCCGATAACAGTAGTGTCATGCGCAAACTTCGAAAGCTTAATGGAGGGGTCTTTTGCAGTGCAGTCGTTTGTGTACAGGGAGAAGAGCAGTGGGGAGAGAACACATCCCTGGGGGGCATAAGTGCTGATGGTGCGGCTGTAGGATGTGATTTTACCCATTCTGACTAGCTGTTGTCTATCTGTCAGAAAGCTGGTGATCCATTGACAGACAGGGCTAGGGACAGACAGCTGGGTCAGTTTGTTCTCGAGCAGTGATGGGACGATGGTGTTAAAGGCAGAACTGAAGTCCACAAACAGTATCCTTGCGTAGTTCCCTGGTTTGTCCAGATGTTCTAGGATATAATGCAGTCCCATGTTGACTGCATCATCCACAGACCGGTTTGCTCTATAGACAAACTGCAGGGGGTCCAGCAAAGGTCCAGTGATGTCCTTCAGATAAGCTAGCACCAGTCTTTCGAATGACTTCATGGCCACAGATGTTAAGGCAACAGGTCTGTAGTCATTGAGTCCTGTGATCTTTGGTTTCTTTGGTATTGGGATGATGGTGGAGCGTTTGAAGCAGGATGGAACTTTGCACTGTTCCAGTGATCTGTTGAAGATCTGTGTGAAAATGGGAGCCAGTTGGTCCGCACAAGTTCTCAGACAGGCTGGTGAAACACCATCTGGACCTGGTGCTTTTCGTCTCCTCTGTTTACTGAAGATCTGACGCACATTATCTTCACTGATCTGAAGTGCCGGGGTGGAGAAGGAGATGGCTGGAGGTGTTGATGGCTGTTTACTGAGAATCTGATGCCCATTATCCTCACTGATCTGAAGTGCAGGGGGTGAGAGGGAGATGGCTGGAGGTGTTGATGGCTGTGTAGGGAGATGATCCGGGTGGGTGTGAGGTGTCTGGTCAGAGGTGTCAAATCTACAATAGAAGATATTCAGCTCGTTTGCAAGATGGTTGTTGCAGTCGATACTGGAGGATGGCGTTTTATAATTTGTGATGTCTTTCAGGCCTTTCCATACTGATGCAGGGTCGTTGGCAGAAAACTGGTTTTGCAGCTTTTTGGCATAGCTTTTCTTGGCCACACCAATCTCCTTTGTCAGTGTGTTCCTGGCCTGATTGTATAAAATCCTGTCCCCGCTCCTGTAGGCATCCTCTTTTTCATGACGAAGCTGTCTAAGTTTTGGTGTAAACCATGGTTTATCATTGTTAAATGATAAGTAGGTCCTGGTAGGGATGCATAACTCCTCACAGAAGCTGATGTATGATGTTACAGTCTCTGTGAACTCGTCTAGGTCGGTGGCTGCAGCTTCAAAAACACTCTGTGGCGAGGGGGCGTGGCCGAGAGCCGTGGGAGCGAAACGAGGCCCGCCACAGATGAGATGCACCTGTGGCGCGCACCTGCCTTCAATCCCACGGAAGGAGCTCTGGACTATAAGAGGAGGAACGATGGCAGAGGACAGAGAGAGAGGACCGGGCCCGGACATGTTTTACTTTTGCTTTCAGTTTGACGGCAGTCTCCGTGAGGAGCTGCCGTCCTTTTGTTTTGATTTAGACGGCAGTCTCTGTGAGGAGCTGCCATCCCCTTTTATTAATAAATATTTATTTGAAGTTCGTTGGTTCTCCGCCTCCTTCTTCCCGTAACTTCATTACACACTCCAATCAGTGCATTCAAAACAGGCTTGTAAGACCTGCTCTGTGTCGTTGGTCCATCTCTTAACAGTCCTTAATACTGTCTTAGTAGTTTCAAGTTTTTGCCTGTAAGTTGGTATAAGATGAACCAGGCAGTGGTCGGAGAGTCCTGAAGCTGCTCTGGCGACGGAGCGATATGCATCCTTTATTGTGGTGTAGCAATGATCCAAAATGTTATTGTCTCTGGTGGGGCATGTGATGTGCTGTTTGAATTTAGGCAGCTCATGTGTGAGTTTTGCCTGATTAAAGTCACCGAGAATGATAAAAGCAGAGTCCAGGTGTCGTTGTTCAGTCTCTGTGATCAGATCAGACAGCTGTTGTAACGCAGTCCTCACGTGTGCTTGTGGTGGAATGTAAACACCGACGAGAACGAACGAGGAAAACTCTCGCGGTGCATAAAACGGCTTACAGTTAATGAAAAGCGCTTCCACATCAGGACAGCTCATCTTCTTTAACACAGTTACATCCGTACACCATCTCCTGTTGATGTAAAAGCATGTCCCACCACTGCGTGTTTTGCCCGTTGACTCCGTATCGCGATCTGCTCTGTACAGCTGAAAGTCCGGTAAGTGTAATGCGCTGTCCGGAATGGCTTCGTTCAGCCAGGTTTCTGTGAAACACAGCGCAGCAGAGTTGTTAAAGTTCTTGTTTTCGCGTGAGAGCAGAAGTAGTTCGTCCATTTTGTTAGGAAGCGAGCGGAGATTCGCTAGATGGATGCTAGGCAGCGCTGTTCTGAAGCCGCGCTGTCTCAGCCTGACGAGCGCGCCGGCTCTTTTTCCACGCCGCAGGGTCTTGTATTTCTTCAACAAAGCAGCTGCTCCGCCGATGACAATGTTCCGCAAAACGCCAGAGAAATCAAAATCCAGTTGGTGATTAATAGTTTAATTTAATAAAGTTTAATAAATTAAATAACTTAATAAAGTTTAATTTCATAACCGCAATTAATAGCAAAAGGGAACCTATTTTGAGTGCACGATAGTGTTTTTTATGTAGTGGCAGTTGGTCAAATATTTATAACCTAGCCTATAATAAATAATAATTAACGATAAAACAAGTTATACTGCGATCAGGTGACGTGCTTCATCGGCTCGATAACCTTATTTTGTATTGTGTGCTGTGCCTCAGTTTTCATATCTTGTGCGCATGATGGTCAAACGAACCATGATGGTCAAACAAATCGAAACACAATTTTTTACCCTAATGCAATTTAATAGGGCACTATAAAGGCTAAAGAACTTAATTCTTATATTTGCTTAATTTTTGCAGCCTAGGGCTATACTTCTCACCATAAATTGTATTTTTTTCTAAAACAGTAGTGTAAAATTATGTTTATTGCTAAGAAAACTAAAACAAACCAACAAAATTATAATTTAATTGAACACACCCCATCACATAAGTGTAATGATGGAATAAAGAGTCTGAGGTAGAATCCAATTGCAAGTAAAAACAGTTTATTAGACGCAGTCAAATAAACTATATGGGTGCAGTGAAAGTCACAAAGAAAACTAGTGTGGGAGGATGGGAAACAGACAGGCGAAACGGGATCCAGCCGAGCAGTCACTCCTCACAGTCCTGAGTGCAGACAGAGACACATAAATGATCACAACGAACTGACAAGGAAACATAGAAGCGTTGCCCAGATATAGACACAAAAATGAGTCTCAGCTGTCTAGCTAATCAAAGCAGCTGAGTACCACAAAACACGTGATCAACCATAACAAAAACTCATGGACGACCAAAACAAAACAAACCCACGTGACCAAACAGACTATCCGGATAGCGCACAAACCTGCAACCGTGACAATAAGGTACAGCATAGTATCGTCCTATTGTGGAAAGGCACAGCTGAAAATCTATGGTTATAGTGTCTATCTATAGGTTATATGGTTATAGTGCCACCCAGCGGCCAAAAGCTGTTGGTGCACGTAGATACAGCCATGGCGGCGGTATCAACGGCTGTAAAAGGAATGTTTTGAACTACTAACATCTGTAACTTTTGAAAAGGTACCACCCCAGTGACAGCTCGCGTACCTTTATTTCTGAGAGTGCATACAAATTGCTGGACAACTACAAATCTGCCACTAAAAGAACTACAAATCCTGTCATGCACCACACACTCACACCTGTTTCTGTTTCACATTGATTACACACACACACACACAGCCAAAGGAACGTTATGAACTGATTACTTGGACTTGCCTTGCCTTTGTTTGTTTACATTTGTTGCTTGCTACCTACTGACTCACCTACTTTTTGACTACGACTCTGGATTACCTGCATACATTTGTTTGTCCCTGTTTTGACATTGTTTGCTTGACGATTCTCATAATAAACCTGCATTTGGATCCTCAATTCTGTTGTCCAGTGTCTTTACATCCTGGATTCCTCAAAAGGTAATATCTAAGCTCATAAAATCACATTTTTAATGGTTAAACCGGTTCATTAAACATACTAAAAAGTTCAAAAACACTATCAAATCTAAACAGTGGATTACTAAATTAACCCTTGTTCACAGATAATTCCAGAACAGAAACAAACTCAAGAAAAATTGAAGAAAAATAATCTTCAAAAGGAACTTTAAGCACTGAAGTTCCATCTACTTCAAAAATTTACCATGCAGAAATGTTTAGAAAGGCGTCGTATTCCAGGTTGAGTAGATACAATAATCTAAAAGCACACAAAATGCACTGAATGGATTAAAATGCACTGGTGCTCCACAGGGCAGTGTTCTCAGCCCACTCCTGTACTCCCTGTACACACGACTGTACATCCAAACACAGCTCCAACGTCATCGTTAAATTTGCTGATGACACAACGGTGGTGGGCCTAATTACAGATAATGATGAGACGGCCTACAGAAAGGAGGTGCACACTCTGACGCGGTGGTGTCAGGAAAACCACCTCTCATTCAACATCAGCAAAACCAAGGAGCTGGTGGTGGATTTCAGGAGAGAGAAGAACGAACACACTCCCATCACCATCAACGGGACACCAGTGGAGAGAGTCAGCACTTTCAAGTTTCTTGGAGTACACATCGCTGAGGATCTGACATGGACTGCTCACACAGACGCAGTGTTGAGGAAGGCACAACAACGCCTCTTCTTCCTCAGGCGCCTTAGGAGGTTTGGAATGAGCCCCCACATCCTCCGCTCGTTCTACACCTGCACCGTGGAGAGCATCCTCACTGGCTGCATTACCACCTGGTACGGGAACAGCACCAGCAGCAATCGCAAAGGTCTACATAGGATTGTGCGAACTGCTAGACGTGTAGTAGGAGGTGAGCTTCCCTCCCTCCAGGACATCTACACCAGGAGGTGCATGAGGAAAGCCAAGAGAATCACCAGCGACTCCAGCCACCCAAGCCATAGACTTTTCTCTCTGCTGCCCTCAGGCAGACGGTTCCGCAGCACTCGGTCACGCACCAGCCGACTGAAGGAAAGTGTCTTCCCTCAGACTATCAGGCTGATGAACACTTAACACACCCCACACAAACTCTCCCATACCCCACACTGCACACCATAAAGATGTAGCATGCACTGCACTTTAACCAATTCATACTTAAACAATACTGCCTACAACTATGTGTACACCTATCCATCGTACGCATCACTGTCAACATTGCCAATTTTTTATTGTCTTGTTTTTTGTGAGTATGTTGTTGTATTGTGCACTGTCTGTATTTTACACTGTCACTGTATTTGCACTGTCTGTATTTTACACTGTCGCTGTATTTGCACTGTCTGTATTTTACACTGTCGCTGTATTTGCACTGTCTGTATTTTGCACTGTCGTTGTATTTGCACTATCTGTATTTTCCACTGTCTGGAGCCAGCACCTAAGCTTTTCACTCATCATAGCACACGTGCTGCTGATGATGTGACAATAAAAGTGATTTGATTTGATTTGATTTGAAAATTGATTACCATCTCTTCTTCTGGGACAGCAGACATTCAGCACAGTTAACAGGGTTCTTAAAGGTGCTGTATGTAAGTTTTTGACTCTTGTAAAGCATAAAAATACCACAATATGTTTGTAGATATTTAAGAAACATGCTAAGTGAATATTCTTGTTTATCTGAAAAACAATGCTGAAGTCAGATATTCTGCTTTGAAAATGTGCGTTACGTGCTGGAACATCTGTCTTTGTTTTGGT
>CAIGQZ010029808.1:0-11156 GCA_903798205.1 Danio tinwini | reverse complement strand
TAATTTATTTTTTTTATGGCAAGGTTGACATTTGCTAACCATTGACTTCCATAGTAGGAAAAACAAATACAATTGAAGTCAGTGGCTTCCAGTTTCCAACACTTTTCACAATAACCTTCTTTTGTGTTCAACAAAAAAAAAAGAAAAGAAAATCAAACAGATTTGTGACAATTAGGTTTAATGAGTCAGCTTTGCGTGAACTATCCCTTTAATACATTAACATGAATATTTTGGTTTTTATACCAGTGACATTATCTGTGATACCATGTTATAAGATGTCAGATTTTCCCATGAGTAGTCGAAAAGAAACAGTAGTTGTACTGTACAGTGTAGTGATGCACTTACTATTTAAGTCCATGAGAAAGGCCATCTGACTGAGAGATCAAAGCAAAAACGTGCGTTTTCTTAACTCTTTAAGGTGAAAGAAAAAATTGACCCATGTCTTGGATTGATTTGGTTTTTTACACCACTCTAACCAATTTTTTTTTTTTTTAAATAATAATAACCTATGGACTAAAGATCAACCAGGTTGTAATGGTGCCTGTTAAAGAACAAAATGTCTATTATTAGATTTGCAAAGGTATTCAAATAATCCTGGGTGTGATTTAAAAACAAAAAAAGTGCAATAAACTTATACAATAAACTGATTATGTACAGACAACATTTTGTGGGTGGAGCCTAAACCAGGGGTGCCCAATCATGGTCCTGGAGTGCCTGTGTCTTACAGAAGTTAGCGCCAACCCCAATTAGACGTGTCTAAAGGCCGATTTATACTTCTGCGTCAAGAGCACGTGTATGCTACAGCACAGCCTACGCGTGGACGCATAGCTTCTCACCGTAACCGTTGGTGACGTTGACGCACACCTCTCAAAAAATGTAACACGTACGCGTAGCGCAAGCTCTGTGATTGGTTGGCTTGGTAGCGCTGACGAGTGTGGGCGGAGGTGAGAGCCGTGCGCCTGATGCAGCGAGTGTTTACAAGTGTGGAGTCCCGTGAAGGAGCTCCGGATGGGGACTGTTGGTTTGTGTTTACCTTATGATTAAAGTTGTTGCACGTTCGCCGGTTCCCGCCTCAAAATGAGCGAATTTGAGCCACTTGTACATTAAGGAAGTGTTCAACAAAAACAGAACACCAGCGAAGAAACTCGACACAGAGAAACATAAACACCTACTGCCAGCTAGCGTTTCGGACGTGTATTGCAGAAAAAACAGAAACAGCGCGCAGAAGTATAAATGCACAGCTACGCGCGAGGCATACGCCGTGGGTTACGGCGATCACTTGACGCAGAAGTATAAACCAGGCTTAAACCAACTAATCAAGCTCTTAAGGCTGGTTTATATTTCTAAGTCAAGTGATCGGCATGACCCATGGCGCGAGCCTGCGTGCTGTTTGTATAGAGTGGGGGAACTATGACGTTAATTTGTATGCAAAAACCCGGAAGCGAGTTAGCATTTTAGCAGTTCCGGTTCCCTCGTCCTAAAGTCAATGGGTTTTTTCAATGGGATTTCAGTTAAAGCGCTTAAATAAGGTCCGTGGCTAACACAAACTCAAGACACTTTCACGTTTTATTCTACGACATAAAACACATCAGTTACATCACACTCTTGAAAGACGGTTGCTATCAAGATGCTAATCGGGACTACAGGCGGTGTCGGAGACATTATACATCATCAAGCTGAATACATATAGTGTGTAGATAATGCCTTCACTTGTAAAGACTTTCAAGACAGATTCATTTGTTGATCATTTATTTTAATTAAACGATATTATGAAGATACTGCTTACCAGTGCAGTCTGTCTCTTTCCTGCTGTCAGTAATGCAAACGTGTGAATAAATGTGCAATGTTAACTGTCATGTTAACAAGATCAATAGATTTTTTGTCGTTTTTTTTTCTTCTGAACACATTTAACTCTGTCATAACTGCAGTATTTAAACTCCTTCTTAATGTCCAGCATATGTGACTGTATGGGCTGCTTTTCACTGTACTTAATGACAAAAATTAATACTGAATGCTGTTATGTGCCCGTGATGGAACTTGCAGGCATATAATAGACTTGTCCCTCACACCTAATTTCTGTCGTCTGTTACTAAGGTAAGCGAGCTGTATGCACACGAGCGATACACTTATTTAAACATGTCTTTTAATAATACTATGTAGGCACATTTATACATACAGTTTTACAACTGTAACCCTAATCAAACACACCTGTAGCATTCTAATGATCCTCATGACACTGATTAGTGTTTAAGCAATACTCTGCAGGCCTTTGAGGATCGAGCTTGCCCATCCCTGTACTAGAAGTTATTAGGTAGGTCTGTTGAGGCAAATTAAACTCTGCAAAGGGCATAATACTGCAAAAACAAAGACATTTAAAAGAAACAAAGGAGCTAAAATCTGCAGGACACCAGCCTTCCAAGACTGAGTTTTGGGACACCTTTCTGGTATCCTTCCAGTTTCACGGTGCACACTTTAAAAAATGACACTTGCAGCTTATTTAAAATGAGTTTAAACAACAATTCTTGAGTTTTTTGGGGGGCAACTTTTATGTTCAAAACACTTAAGTTTGTAAAAACTAATAAGCTAGGTTCATTTCTTTATGTTGTCCCAACACAAATTGTATGGAACCCGACATTTTTTGCAGTGCAGTAGATAGTCGCAGAAGTAAATGAATTTTAACGATAACTCATAAACCATTTAAGACAGGTCTACTGTGAGTTATAAAGTTATTAATCAACATGTTTAACCCATCAACCCATGTTATTAAAAAATAAGAACTATTTTTAAAGGGACGGTTTACACATAAATCAAAAAATGTGCTGTAGAAGATGTAGGTGACTTTTTTTCCTTCACCAGAACATTAAATTAGATTTTCAGCTGAAATTGTGGTACTTTGTGATTTATACTGTATAATGCAAGTCAGTGTCTATACTAGATCTTTGAGTCTCACATAAACAGCTGACAAATAAAAATCAATACCTGTTGCTTCTTTTGATACGTTGAAGTCTTAATATTACCAATTTGTTGTTTCAGATAAAAAAATAGGAAAATTTTCATTTTTTTAACTATTCTTTGATCTATGCGTTTAACAGAAAAATGTTTTGAAAACTACATTACCCACAATTCTACAAAAGTCTCTACCAATCAGAGAGTAGCATCAAAAACTCTTGCGTGTCAGTTTTCCCACACAAAACTGCTTTACAACTAAATATATTTTAACCAACATCCTTTAAATTAGTGGTTTTATAATGGTCTCTTATAAATAATTTTATCTTTGACAGTGCGTCATGGGGTTGTAGTTTTTTTTTTGTAAATAAAGAAATTAAAAAGAACAGTTTGTCTTTGTTAGTTTACCTTCCAAACAGTTTTCAGCTTCAAATTTTTGCTGTGAACTAATAGCTGAGTCAAAGGGATTTGATTTAGGGAGGCGCCGATATTATTCAAGTGGTACTATGTTATGTAAGCATGTTAATAAATGATGAGGGAAGTACAGTATATGTATTAAGTGCTAATGTTTAAAAATGTGGAATGACCAGAACGCACTGTTCTAGCTTACCGCAGCCATAGTCAGAAAACATTACCAAAGAAGAAATGTGTATTTTACCTTAAAGGTTTTGCCCTTGTAATTCTGATAAGCCTAAACACGAGACCTAAATTCAGCTGAAGTCTCTAGGGGTTTCAGATGCCATTGACTCTCATATTTCTGTATTCTTTTTTGATATACAGTTGAAGTCAGAATTATTTGCCCTCTTGAATTATTAGCCCCTCTGTATATTTTTATCCTCCAATTTCTGTTTAATGGAAAGAAGATTTTTCCAATGCATTTCTAAACAAAATAGTTTTAATAACTCATTTCTAATAACTGATTTATTTTATCTTTGCCATGATGACAATACATAATATTTTACTAGATATTTTTCAAGATACTTGTATTCAGCTTAAAAGAACATTTAAAGGCTTAACTTGCTTAGTTAATTATGTTAACTTACTAGGCAAGTTAGAGTAATTAGGCAGGTCATTGATAACGATGGTTTGTTCTGCAGACAATCAAAAATATATATATTGCTTAAGGGGACTAATGATATTGACCTAAAATGGTTATAAAAAAATTAAACTGCTTTTATTCTAGCTAAAATAAAACAAATAAGACTTTCTCCAGGAGAAAAAAAATATTATAGGAAATACTGTGAAAAATTTCTTGCTCTGTTAAACATCAGGAATCGCCAAAAAATTATCATTCATTGATTGATAATATTTTAAGGTTCACCATCTACAAAACCAGTTTTATCACATCATTTTTTGCTGGGTTCCAGGACATGTTGGGCTTTCAGGAAATGAACGAGCTGATGCAGCTGCTAAGGATGCTTTGAAGCAAGTGGTGAACAAATGCCAAATTCCTCCTTCAGAGATGAGACCTTTTATCAATGTTTTCATTTTAAATAAGTGGCAAAAGGAGTGGACTGCATTGAAAATTAATAAACTGTATGAAATACAACCTGAAATCTCAAACAGAATTTTAAGATTAGATTTGATCAAGTGATTTTTTTGCCAGATGTCGTATTGGAATGGACATACAAGAATAACCTATGCCTTTTTGCTCAAAGGTGAAGACCTTACATGGACACCAATAATGTGTTTTTAATACAATTAAGACAATACTGTAATTAAGAGTCTACCTCGTAAACAGCGATTTTTGATTAATTTATTTAGATTAGGGTCATAATCGAACTAAACAGAAATAGGATTAAGACATGTGGAGCATGCTGATATTAGTCGCATTATTGAAGTGCAGTACAGACATGTAAACACCGCAGTCAAACTATTACCGTCGTATACACACACACAGCTGTTTGACTCTATTCTCTGCACCTACCGAGTCAGTAAAGGACCACAGACACCTTTTTGTGTCAACTGTTTTTTTCCCTTTACGGCATGCAGTATCAAATTCCATTGAAACAGCAGTTCATACTCGCAACCCAATATCTATTTTGTCACAGGGGGCATGCATGAAATCAGGCCTGGATTAAGAATTCAGAGGTCCCTGGGCACAATGTCTTGTAGGGCCCCCTACAAGGCCGCACCCCTATAGTTGAATTAAAAAATAAAATTAATATAATATTTTAAAAATAAAGTTAATCTATAATATTTTGCCCACATTTTTTAAATAAATGACAGTACAAATTTATAGTCAACAAAGATTTACCTGATTTTAAAAGCATTTAAAGCACACTTTGATAAAAAATAGTAATATAACTAGTGAAAATGAATGGTTTTTAATATACTTGTTCAAGTTCACTGAAGCAGTACTAAAAATTATATTTAAGGGTATTTTTAATGTATAACTTCTACAAACTTATAATGCATATGATTTGGATATAACACCTCTCCAATCCAGTTCTATGAATCTGAGTCCTCCATAATACACACACTGATTAATGATTCCTGCTGTCTCCCTCGTAATGAAGAAGAGTAGGTAAAAAGCACTTGATTATAAAGCTGAAAGTATCCGAAATCACACACACTATACCAGTTCTCTCCTGTCTCTCTCCTCTTCAGGGGCTTTTTCTGTCTCTCTCTCTCTGTCTCTCTCTCCATGAGGTCGGAGAATATGGGTGAAGCAGGGCGACTAACATTGTAAATACAGATTAATTATATTAAGATGTCGCTAACATTTAACACCAGGTGGAAAATAACTGTTTATAGAATATTTATTATTATTATTATCCTTATTAAATACCTTGTGACTCATTTTATATATTTGATATACTTTATTTAAATTTAATAGAAATACTTTTTATTAAAAATAAATGTATTTCCAATCTGATATGTAAGGGGGGAAAAAGAAGATTGTGTTCATCAGATGCTGGATTCGAACTGGGTTTATGATCGGTCGCTTCAAAACATGTCACCATGCTCTTTACAAGCTACGCCACACCCACCTGCTGTCTACTGCGCTCTTTAGTTATGCTGTCTCTGTCATCTGTCACAAGCATTTAATTAGCTTATTCCAACGAGGTGCGCTATTTGCCCTTAGCCTAAATGGACCCTCCAAAATCAGCATCCCCCCCCACCCCCTTTTGCAGGGGCCACAAATGCGCAAGGGCCCCTGGGCCTGTGCTCATAATGCCCATTGGTTAATCCGGCCCTGCATGAAATGTTCCTGAATGAAAGTGAAAGTGCCAAACTGCAGTTAAAGTCGACAAATAAAAATGAAACACCCGGAATTACATATAACTCCGGAGGAAATGTGAATAGCGTGCTGACGCAATGACGTTAATCAAATTATGTGCCATAACATGTAAAATGGGATCATTAAAGAAACATTTAAAAAGCAACTCATGTAAACCCCCTAATCACATTAATGTCTTATTCAGATTAAGGCAATAATTTGATTAATGATGTCCATGTAAACGTAGTCAATGTTTGTATTGCACAATTTACTGGACTGTCTTGCATTTAATGATTCCAGATGACTTTTTTTATGAAATGAACTCCCTTAAGGACATTTTTAGCAAAGTGACACCAGAAACTTGTTTTAGTATTTCTATCATGTATTAGCTCTAAAAATTTACTCTTATTTAATTTATGTATTCATTTGTTTGTTGATTTTTAATTGTATATTTATTATTAAAATGTTCTTGCCATGAAAATAGCCTTGGTTGCTGACATGGCATTAAATAAAAAAGAAATACATTACATTAATGTTAAACATTATCTGGGAAATATTTGAAAAAGAAACAAGAATTCACAGGAGGGCTTATAATTTTGACTTATTCAGAATTTTAGCTTCCCTTTGATTTTTTTTTCTTTTTTAAATATTTCCCAGATGATGTTTAACAGAGCAAGGAAATTTTCACAGTATGTCCTATAATATTTTTTTCTTCCGGAGAAAGTCTTATTTGTTTTATTTTGGCTAGAATAAAAGCAGTTTTTAATAAAAAAAATGTTAAGGTCAAAATTATTAGCCTCTTTAAGATATATTTTGTTTCGATAGTCTACAGAACAAACCATCATTATGCAATAACTGGCCTAATTACCAAAACTTGCCTAATTAACCTAATTAACCTAGTTAAGCCTTTAAATGTCACTTTAAGCTGTATAGAAGTGTCTTGAAAAATATCTAGTCAAATATTATTTACTGTCATCATGGCAGAGATAAAATAAATCAGTTATTAGAAATGAGTTATTAAAACTTTTATCTTTAGAAATGTGTTGAGAAAATCTTCTCTCCCATAAACAGAAATTGGGCTAATAACTCACGGGGGCTAATAATTCAGACTTTGACTGTATATATGTGTATGTTTCTAAAAAGCATTTTTAAAATCTATTTGAATTCTCCTCCCTCCTCTCCTCTCCAGTGCCCCAGATGTATGCAGTGTGACACCAAGTTTGATTTCATTACCAGGAAGGTAAGCATGTGGATCATCATGTGTCAGACATCAAATAATAAAACCGCTTTATTACTGAAAGTGAATGTTCTGTTGTCCAAAGTGAACGTTTATACATCTGGATGTCCTACTGTGTGTAACTTTTCAAAATATGATCACAGACAGGATATACTGAGAAAATAGAGTTTAGCAATTGGCTTTGCATCTATATTTATCATCATTTAATATTTATGTTTATCGTAATATATATAAGAAGGTCGCTGGTTCCAGTCCCGGCTGGGCTGGTTGGCATTTATGTGTGGAGTTTGCATGTTCTCCCCGTGTTGGCGTGGGTTTCCTCCGGATGCTTCGGTTTCCCCCACTGTCTAAAGACATGTGGTATAGGTGAATTGGGTAAACTAAATTGGCCGTAGTATATGAGTGTGTGTGAATGAGAGAGTGTATGGGTGTCTCCCAGTACTGGGTTGTGGCTGGAAGGGCATTCCCAGTGTAAAACTTATGCTGGAATAGTTCATTCCGCTGTGGCGACCCCTGATAAATAAGGGACCAAAGTAAAATGAATGAATGAATAATATACATGACTATGTTAGGTGTGTACTTGCCACATCATGTCTCTGGTTGTTTGCATAGAGTTAAACTTTTCTTAACTTTATCCCCCAGATAATCAATGTAAGCCAAATTCCCTTTGACTGACATGCTGTTTATTTGTTGCTTTAAATCTTTGTGTGAACTTGACATTAAGTGTGTTCTTTTTGCTTTATCAGCTTTTTTTTTGTTCCTTTTAAATATCTGTTTTTGCAGTAATATGCCCTTTGCAAGTTTACCTTCCTGTTTCCTTTCTCTCTCTCTCTCTCTCTCTCTCTTTTTTTTGCTTCCTTCTTTTTCCTGACTGTGCTTTCAGTGTGAGTGTGTCTGTATCATTGCCTTTGGTGTTATGTGGTTGTATTCTGTGTTGAAACTGTTGTCAAAACTATTTAGGAATAGTGCTTTTTTTTAAGATTATCTTTTATTTAACATCAATCATGTTGTAAAACTCCCCAAATGAAAAAGTATTGAAGGGGACCTATTATGGCCCTTACAAGATGATAAATAAGTATTTTATGTCCCTAGAGTTTGTATGGGAATAATATAAAACATATTTTTTATAATTCATTGAACCTGCCCCCTTTAGGCTTTGATCCAAATTGGGTAAGACTTTATTTTGATGGTTCCTATTGCACATTTTGTCGACTAAAAGTTGCATTGCCAATTACTTCTTATTTGGGTATTAGTAGACTGTCTGCTTAATATCTGCTGATAATGCTCCTTTAACAGACATTTTACTGACTGTAAGAAACTTTGTGATTACATGTCAACTTACACTAACCCCAACCTAACAGTCTACTTATAATCTGTTGAGAATAAGTTGGCATGTAGATGCAATGAAACTTAAATTCAACAAAATGCATTAAAGAGAACATCAAAATAAAGTGATACCTCAAATTGTCATCACTAATGGGCAGAGTTTTTCCCCTCTGATGACACTTACAATGGGAGAATGCCAATCAAAGTGTTTCTGCAGACTGTTTTATGAGATGTCATTATATAAAATGTATTTAATTCATTTTTACTATTAGAGGCTGGCTATATTCACACACTGTTGTCACGCAACTGTTTAAATAAATGTGATTTTTTTTTTGTTTGTTTTGCATAATAGATCTCCTTTAAATAATATACTGTTAGTTTGATGATATAAAAATTCTTGTAGTGTGATTTTTGGCCATTCCACCTATTTATGGTCCATCCAGAAAGTATTCATATCGCGTCACTTTTTCCACATTTTTTTTTATGTTACAGCCTTATTCCACAATGGATTAAATTCATTTATTTTCTCAAAATTCCACACACAATACCCCAAAATGACAATGTGAAAAAATACTTTTTTTTACATTGTTGCAAATTTATAAAAAAAAAAAAACCCTGAAAAATCACATGTACATAAGTATTCACAGCCTTGAAAATTTAAACTCGGGTACATTCTGTTTCCACTGATCATTCTTGAGATGTTTCAGCAGCTTAATTGGAGTTCACCTGTGGTAAATTCTGTTGATTGGACATGATTTGAAAAGGCATACACCTGTCTATACAAGGTCCCAGGGTTGACAGTGCATGTCAAAGCACAAACCCAGCATGAAGACAAAGGAATTGTCTGTAGACCTCAGAGACCAGATTGTCTCGAGGCACAAGGCTGGAGAAGGTTACAGAAAAATTTCTGCTGCTCTGAAAGTTCCAATGAGCACAGTGGCCTCCGTCATCCATAAGTGGAAGATGTTTGAAACCACCAGGACTCTTCCCAGAGCTGGCCGGCAATCTAAGCTGAGTGATCAGGGAGAATGACCTTAGTCAGGGAGGTGATCAATAATCCGATGGTCACTCTGTCTGAGCTCCAACGTTCTTCTGTGTATAGAGAGGAGAACCTTACAGAAGGACAACCATCTGTGCAGCAATCGACCAATCAGGCCTGTATGGTGGAGTGGCCAGACGGAAGCCACTTCCTGCCTGGAATTTGCCAAAAGGCATCTGAAGGACTCTCAGACAATAAGAAACAATTTTCTGGTCTGATGAGACTAAACTTGAACTCTTTGGAGTGAATGCCAGGCGTTACGTTTGGAGAAAACCAGGCACCGCTCATCACCAGACTAATACTATCCCTTCAGTGAAGCATGGTGGTGGCAGCATCATGCTGTGGGGATGTTTTTCAGCAGCAGGAACTGAATTTTGAGGAAATAAATTAATTAAATCCATTTTGGAATAAGGCTGTAACATAAAATAATGTGAAAAAGTGACTATGAATACTTTTCGGATGCACTGTATATTTGTTAAATACTATGTTTTATTATGGGTGTGTCATTTGTATGATTATACTGTAATAGTTGTTTTATTGATGTGTGCATTGACATTGTCGTAATGATAAGGATATGGTGTGAGCACTGCATATAAATGTTTAAGAAATCATCTGTTCTATCCAAAGATGCAAAATAAATTTATGCACCAAACTTAAATTTTGCATATAAGACATGCGAATAAAGCTGTGTTTCTATCCAAGTAGTCAAAGCGTCACTTCCTGATTAACTGGCGCCAAATATCAAAAGTAAAAACAGAATTTGCTGCGGTAGGAGAAGCTGCGTGAATCTTTTCTTTATTTAATAAATGACTTGCACCTCAGAAGACAAATGCTAACACACGGAGAATGCGTGGTGGTGTTTGAAGGCGTGAGACGCAGAGCACAGACGCTCTTGATTCTGGAGGCCATTATTAATATAAAAACACTAATACTGGCATTTTAGAATGATCAAAACATTTCAGATGTTTCAGATGTGCTCAGCCTGCTGGTTTGTCCATTCACACACATTTTTATCATCACTTGATCTTTTATATCAAAATCACATGACTTTTTTTAATGGGCATACTCAAATTTGTGCAGTAAAAGTGTTTCCATCGTTGTTTATGCACATCTTATCGAATTAAAAGTTAATCCTACTCAGTTATGCGCATGTTTTTATGTACATTTTTAAAATTAATGCACATCTTGGCTTTCCATCAACCATCAGCGCATAAAAATAGGTGGATGAAAACATAGCTGCTGATTCATTGCTTCATTCATAAATACAGCCACTTTCTTTAGTTATAAATGAATCAACCATTTACAATTCTTGCATTAAAGGGACAGCTCACCCAAAAATTGTAATCCGGTCATCATTTACTCATCCTTTACCTGTTTGAGTTTCT
>CAIGQZ010029804.1:0-10378 GCA_903798205.1 Danio tinwini | reverse complement strand
ATATATATATATATATATATATATATATATATATATATATATCCTTATACAATGATTTGCCTAATTACCCCAACCTGCCTAATTAACCTAGTTAAGCTTTTAAATGTAACATAAGCTAAGTACTAGTGTCTTGAAAAATATCTCAAATATTATGTACTGTTATCATGTACTGTTATCATATAAAATAAATCAGTTATTAGAAATAAATTATTAAAACTATTATGTTTAGAAAATGAGTTGAAAAAATCTTTACACCGTTAAATAGAAATTTGGGAAATAATAAACAGTGGGGCTAAAAATTCAGGGGGGCTAATAATTCTGACTTCAACTGTATATATATTTATTTTCCTTTTAAAGTGATACGTTTCAGTAGTTTTATGTACATTTTTTATTTAAACTTTTCCTCATGTTTGGTAATCTTGTTTCAACATGCTATATAGTTCAAATTTTTTTTTAATATTAACTAATTATATATATATATATATATTTCCATTTTATTTTCTTTCTTTTTTATTTTTCCTCTCATCTTGGATCCCCGATGTCCTTGACTGTCTGGCTCCTCCTGTAAACAGCGCAGGAATCACATCTTGGCATTCCTGAAAAAACACTGGATTTGATTTTACAACCCAATTAAAGTCGAGCTGTAAATCAGTGGGCCAGTGGAGCCTTTTCCCCTTCATTCTCTTTTCCTTTTTTTCGCTCTCTCTCTCTCCTTTCGCTTAGCACCTTCAGCAGAATTTAGTATCCCAGAAGGCTGTGAACCAATATCAGGACAGCTTATAAAAGCAACAGGGCAGAGAATAGAGCCAGGACTGATGAGGGCGTTTACAGGGCAGCCAAGGATGCCACCCTTGAGCTTCCTAAATCACGAAGCTGTGATGGCGAGCGAGTGGCTCTGTGGCTTCGGTCCATGGAGAACTCTTTCAGTCCTCAGCACTAAATCTTGGAGGAGTTTGGGTGCTGTCGGCTCAATCTACAGACTTTATGAGCAGTATCAGTAGCTGTAGAGGTCATTTTAAATATTAGTTTGGGATAATTCTATTCTGGATGAATACTGTTTAAAAAAATTATGGGGTTAAAATGCAAGGAGTACGTGGCGTGTGTACTGCACTTTTTTCTGCATATTGCATTCATTTGTATTTTATTTTAAAATGTATTTTTCTGAGTTAATTATTATTTTTCAAAATATTTTTTTATATATTTTATGAAAATAGCTATTTATTTATTTACTTATTTATTGGCTTATTTAGTTTTTCATTACTTCGCTCGCTTGTTCATTCGTTCGTTTGCTTGCTCGTTCGTTAGTTTGTTCGCTCATTCATTTATTTGTGTTTGTTTGTTCACTCGCTCGTTTGTTCGCTCATTCTTTTAGGTGCGTTCGACTTCATGCAGCGCTGCGCAGATCGATCGCAATCTGTCTTAAAGTGGTGCATGCCGGTTAGAAATTTTGGCCGGATTGATGCTGCGCCGACGCCATGTGACTGTCACATGTGGCATCAAAGTACTGCGACAGCGCTCCGAGATCAGACGACTGACTCAGCACGCGCAGCATCTGAAGAGGGCCTGCTGGAGCTAAGATGACGACACCAATATTACATGATTGGCCAAGTTCACCTCATGACAACAACCACATGTGTTTCGTTTATTATTGGACAAATTCCATCTCACAAATTTAAAAACAAACAATTAATTGTTGTTCATACCCTCTCTATCTTGTACACATCATGCTTATTAAATGACTACAAATATTTTACTGCAGTATCATCTTTTGTTAAATAATTTGTTCTTAAAGACTAGATTGTTTGCATAGGTTTATTCTAACTTTTTTATACAGACTATTGTATTCAGCTACATAAACGATTTAAATGATATATTTTAGTAAATAATCTAAATATTAACTCAAATAACTCTTACAGACTTGTAATAAAATAATTATCATCATTGATCCTGACGATTTCTTTGCAAATTAAGTTATATAAAAATATGTAATATAAAAAAAAAAATGATTCTAAAATATTTTATTTCCTGTCAAGATATGCAGAAATGTACATTGATGTACCTGATTTTTCCGGGAAATGTCTACTTAAAGTGTAGCTCATTTCTTTGGTCATTTTGTTCAATCTTTTTGGATTAAAGTGTTTTTTCAAAAAATACTTTCATTATCCAAAATAATCCTATTCGTGGGTATTTATTTCCTTTTTATGTGCCCTCTGGTTTCGCCCTTTTTTCTCATGCGTTTGTTAGGCTATGTAGACTACTTAACTTTAATTCATGATTCTCTTATTGTTAAAAATGAAGTAAAGTTTGTAGAGACTGAATTTTGTTTTATTTGTACTGTATATCTTTTGTTGTTATTTCAATAAATAAATGATCACGCCATGTGATCGGTCATCATGACAGCAGCAACTTTGAGCCCCCGAAGTGTCCAGCTTGACAGCTCCGTTTTCAACTCCACACCCGCCTGCACACGGCTAATCTCGTTGATCTCCGGCTGCAGCTGTGCTTCATGTCGAACGCACCTTTTGTTTCCTCACTCGTCCTTTTGTTCATTCGCTTGCTCGTCATTTTGTTTTTTTGTTCGCTTGTCTTTTCATTAATTTGTCTGCTCATTCGTTCATTAATTTGTTCGATTGCTTGTTCGTTCATTCACTTGTCCTTTCGTTTCCTCACTCGTCCTTTTGTTTGACCGCTCGTCCTTTTGTTCATTCGTTCGTTCGCTCACTCATTTACTCATCCTTTTGTTCGTCCGATCACTCGTCCATTGTTTCGTTTGTCCGCTCGTTTGGTCGCTCACTCGTCCTTTCGTTCATTCGCTCTTTCGTTCATACTTTTGTTCCTTTGTTCGTCCATCTGTCTGTTCGTCCGTCTGTCTCATTCATTCGTCATCCGTTCGTTTATTTGTTCAAGCATTCACTTGTTCCTTTATCCGTTTTTTGTTTGTTCATTTGTTAATTTGTTTGTTCATTTATTCATTCATTTGTTCATTTATTTATTCATTATTCAATTTAATTTGTTTCACTACACATTGTTATATAATCCGTTTGTTGTTATATAAGTTACATTGTTATATAAGTTGGTTTGTCCGCTGGTTCGGTCTCTTGCTCATCTTTCATTTATTACGTTTGTTTGCTTGCTTGTTCTTACGTTCATTTGCTCGCTTGTCCTGTCGTTCGTTTGCTCGCTCGTACTTTCGTTTGTTCGTTCGCTCGCTTGTCCTTTCGTCTGTTTGCTTGCTCGTTCCTTCGTTCTTTCATTCATCCGTCCGTCTGTTTGTCCATTTGTTCGTTTGTTCGTCCGTCCGTCCGTCCGTTCGTTTGTCTGTTCATCTGTTCGTCCGTTCATTTGTTCGTTCATTCACTCACTCGTTCTTTTGGCCTTTCTTTGTTTGTTCATGCTAATTTGTTTGTTCTTTTATTCATTCATTTATTTATTCCTTATTCAATTTAATTTGTTTAACTAAACATTGTTATATAATCCAGTGTTATTTTACTATCACTTAGTAAATTGTGTTTTTTATAGATAGTTACATTATAATTAGTTTTTTCCCTTTTTTCCCTTATTTAAAGTAGCAAAAGCTATAATAACCTTGATATTTTTATTTGACTTATGGGTTAATTTCTGTCTGTAGTTTAGCATCAGCATTGATAATGTATTTATTAAATTTTAATTCATTCATGATCGATTTTTCAGAAAATGAAACAGGAAGACATGCATTAAATATTTCCATAAGACATCAAGCATAACATTAAAGACTTTATTAGATAAAAATTTCAAATAAATTACTTTTTTTAATTACTATATTTAACGATTTATGTTTCAAATAGGGCAATACGGTGGCTCAGTGGATAGCACTCGCCTCACAGCAAAAAGGTCGCTGGTTCGAGTCCCGGCTGAGTCAGTTGGCATTTCTGTGTGAAGTTTGCATGTTCTCCCCATGTTGGTGTGAGTTTCCTCCAGGTGCTCCGGTTTCCCCCACAGTCAAAAGATAAGCAGTATAAATGAATTAAATAAGGTATATTGGTTGTAGTGTATAAGTGTGAATGAGTGTGTATGGAGTATTCCCAGTAATGGGTTGCAGCTGGAAGGGCATCCGCTGTGGCAACCCCTGATAAATAAAGGGACTAAGTCGAAGGAAAATGAATGAATGAATGAGTGTTTCAAATTAATTAATTTTTAAAATGACTTAATTACTTTAAAATTAAAATAACAAAAAGCTGTTTCCACAAAAATGTTAAAATCAGACTTCATATTTAAATAATAATATATTATGTTTTATATATTATTATATCAAAATACAAAATCATTATTTAATTTTTTTTACAATTACTGTTTTCAATGCATGTTTCAATAAATAACTGCAATTCTGCTGAGCATAAACAACTTTTAAAAACCATAATGAGCTAAATTTAGTTTCAGCGTTCTTAACATAGCTCATTCATTCATTCATTTTCTTTTCGGCTAAGTCATTTTATTATTCAGGGGTCACCACAGCGGAATAAACTGCCAACTTATCCAGCATATGTTTTATGCAGTGGATGCCCTTCTAGCTGCAACCAAACACTCTTACATTCATACACATACTGTATGCTACGGACACTTTAGCTTACCCAATTGACCTATAGCGCATGTCTTTGGGCTGTGGGGGAAACCGGAGCACCCGGAGGAAACCCACGCCAACACGGGGAGAACATGCAAACTCTACACAAAAATACCAACTGACCCAGCAAGAGCTCAAACCAGCGACCTTCTTGCTGTGAGGCGATTGTGCTACCCACTGCGCTCTTAACATAATACAGTATATTATGTTAAATATATTATATCAAAATAAAAAATCATGATTTTAAATTATAATATTATATATATATATTTTTTGTGCATCTTTTAATAAATAACTGCAATTCTAACTTTTAAAAACCATATTGAGCTAAATTTTAAATATTATATATTATTTTAAATATTATATATACATTTTTTTATCTTTTTTTTTATTAATTTTTTATTTCAAAATGATTGTTTTCACTGTATTTCTGATGAGCAAAAACAACTTAAAAAAAACAAAACAAAAAAAACAACATACTGACCAAAATTTACTTTCAGCTTTCTTTATCAACATGCATGCAGTGTTTTTTTATATATATTTTTAGCACTTTTTTGACTTTAGGTAAACTAGAGACCAGTAAACCAATATTTGATCAAACTTTTGCCTCCAGAATCAAATGATATTCTGGGTATACTGATGACCATATTCCTCTAGACTCATCCTCTGGTAGATTAAACCATCTCGCCACATGCCACTTGTTTTTTACACCACGTCCATCGCCAGGACAGTAATTGCCTGCTGTAATAAATCAAAGGCGATACAGGCGATTGTCATTTTTCATTAGCACAACAACAGGTCAATGCAGGCTTGCAGCTATTAGTCAGAAATTTCCTCTAATGGCATATCAATAACTCTCTGACACCTCGCGCACCGGCTGTCTGAACGATATTTCTTTCTTTTCTTTCTCATAAAAGAGACTCGTTTCATTTTAAGAAGAGGCGTGACATGCATTAAAGCTTTTAAAATGACAATTTCTTCCTGGCATTGCCTTAATTGCTCAGTTTATAAAACAGAAACAGAGGGTGGAATTTAAATAGCTTGAAGTCTTTTATACAATAAGACAGGCACATTCAACTGAAATGTGCTTATTTTGTTATGTGGCCATTCATCTTTCTCTTGTCATATGCACAAACACTCATTATGAATAGGCATCTGGCAATATGCAGCTTGTGATAAATGCGAGGATCGCCTCATGTAGACAGTGCGACAAAGTCAATTCGCCTCTATTTGAGAGAAATTAGGCCAATGCAGTCATTTTGCCCTGAGTATTTGTTTTTAGACCCCAATGAATGAAACCCTGTAGCACTTTTTTTAAACACTGGCTCCTTTTCATGTCATTAGAAGCTTTACAGATGGAGTAATGAGGAAAGGCAGCTCTTCAGTCCAACTCAGAATGCCAAGAAACTGCTTTGAGTATTAAATATATAAAATCTGGTCCGTTTCTTAGGAGTTTTCAGTAGGTGACGTGACTGGTAGAGATTAGCATGTTAACACTGATATTTACCTTATTCGAATTTACACAAAAAAAAAAAATATTATTATATATAGTGTGTGCATGTGTGTGTGTGTGTGTTTTGCACACTTGTTGTTTAAGAGTTTCAACCTTTTACTGCTTTTTTTTTGCATATTGACTGAAATTTTGGATTTATTGCACAAAACTGCAGGTACGATAGCTCATTGGTGTGTTTGTGAGTGTGTACTGGTTTTGACAAAAATGTGTATAATGGCATGGGTATGATGTTAGGCAATATAATAAGCAGTTTTTACAATATTAAATACATTACATTTATGGAGAGTCCTCATAAACCACCAAAACGTGCGTGTATTGCATGTTTTAGAATGTGATACAGACACACACAGATGCACACACAATACTGTGTACTTGTTTTTCATTATAAGGTGGTAAATTAGATTTTTAAATCGATAGAAACATTCTCTAAATTGTTGTGCTTTTGTCCATTTCTCAATCATTTCCAATATTGTCAATTTTTTTTATCTATTTTGCGCTCACTTTGTGATAGAGAATAGACATACTCTACAAGTGGCAACAGTTTCTACACTTTCAGCACTTTTTTCCCTACCCTAACAAGCTCATTTCAATCCTCCTAAGAACATTTTCAAAACAGACTAATTGCAAATTTCATTCATTTTTGCAAAACGACAATCATTGCAAACTGATTGGAATTTCAGCTAAAAGCCTGCTTCTTTTATTTATTGTAAAAATAAATAGCTTGGAACTTATTTTGTTAGGAAATGTGGATCAAATACTGTAATTCAGTAGGAAAGAAGAGTTATAAATAGTGATAAAGATACTGACAGCAGTTGTGTAGGACAAACAATTTGATTGCATGAATTACAGATTGTAAAGACAATGCAATGTAAATTATTAAATGCTCCAACATTTTAAAGTGATTACAATACATGACAGAAACTGTGTTGTTGTATGACTTGCCTCTCTAACTTGCAGTTTAGCGAACGTTTCGAAAAATTGTAACTGATATTCGCATGCAAGGTAATATTTGCAGCAAATTACAGCATTTATAAAAAAAATATTCACACATTCTTTATTAATATAATCATTATACATATTTATACTTTTTGTAATTCTCCTTGTTGTTATTGTTATGTTTAGGTCAGTGTGTTCAGAATAAAATTGATGCTTTCATGGAAGATAAGGAAAAGAGAATTTGCTGAATGGACAATGATTTTACTTTTAATAAGCAAACAATTTTTGTTTAATAGACTTCTAATAGACATCTAAATGTAGACAGCTTGGTTAAAACAAGGCTAAACTTTGGCTCTCAGTGAAAATCCAATAGATGTCTAAGAATATCCCAAAACTAGACTAGTCGTCAAATAGACAGACTTTATATGTGTAGTCATTCATTCATTTATTCATTCATTTATTTTCTTTTCGGCTTATTCCCTTTATTAATCAGGTGTCGCCACATCGGAATGAACCACCAACTTATCCAGCATATCTTTTTGCACAGTGGCACAGTGGGTAGCACGATCGCCTCAGAGCAAGAAGGTTGCTGGTTCGAGCCTCGGCTGGGTCAGTTAGCATTTATGTGTGGAGTTTGCATGTTCTCTCCGTGTTGGCGTGGGTTTTCTCTGGGTGCTCCGGTTTCCCCCACAGTCCAAAGACATGTAGGTATAAGTGGGAAAGCTAAACTGTCAGTAGTGTATGTGTGTGAATGAGAGTGTATGGGTGTTTCCCAGTGATGGGTTGCAGCTGCAAGGGCATCCACTGCTTAAACATATGCTGGATAAGTTGGCGGTTCATTCCGCTGTGGTGACCCCTGATTAATAAATGGACATAGCCGAAAAGAAAATTAATAAATGAATGAAAGAAAAAAAATGCTTGCTGGGTAACATTATCCTACATTGATTCATTTTTTATGTGTTTTTTAAATAGTTTTGAGGGTAATTGGAGGTTATACATTGTGTCTTTAACTGCAGAGCACCTCAATTTAAAAAAAAAAGAAAAAGAAAAGAAAAGCCCTGCAAGTTCTGTAGGAGATCAAGCCTCAGCCTGGTCAGAAAAAGTAACCAAAAGTTACTCAAAAGTAACATAACGCATTACTTACCATAAAAAGTAACTAAGGGTGCTTTCACATTTGTAGTTCGCTATATTTGGTTTGGACCAAGGGCAATAAATGATACAATGTAGCATTTTTCTGCCGCCTTTGGGCCGCTTTCACACCACACTGATTGCTTTGGTCCGAACCAGTTGAAAAGAACCAAAATGCATTCATGTGGCAAAATCCACATCACTCATTGGCCAGATGTTGATGAACATATTTCCTAAACTGCTTTTTGATTGGTCAAAATTCACATGCGGGAAAATGCCAATGGATCTCCTGCAAGTAAACAAACCGGAAGATACAAAATGTTGCTTTTCACTATGGAGGGACGACTGCGCTGGCTGATTGTATTCCTGCTCATAGTATACTATTTAGTTTGTATACATCACTTTAAACAAACTATACATTTCAAGAATGAAGCTCTGCTGTGGTTGGAAAACTTTGTTTTAAGGCATTGCAAATGGCGTAAGTCCATCATACGTCACTTCAGGAGGAGGCGTGAATTAATTTAGCTAAACTGCAACATGGTCATCTTCCGGAAATATTACCAACGATCCATCAGGTAATGTTTTCCCTCTCTCTCTCTGTTTTGGTAAAGCGCTGTCAACAAATACTTTTCCTCTACACTCCATAATGCACAGCGCATCGGCCTACGGCAGCTGGATTAGTCCAAAAAGGTGCAGTACTTTTTGCGGTTGGGTCTGATTTAGTTTGGAACATGTTCTCACCACAAACAATCCGCTCCAGGGTTCATTTAAGAGCGTACTGACACCACCTCTTCAAGGACTTCTCGTACGCTTTTTTGGTCCGCTTTTGGTGCACACTCGAATACGATTGCTAGTGAATGTAGCAATCAAACAAACCATACCAAAAAGGAAAACAAACTCTAGTGCGATTCAACCGAACTAAATAAGGCAGGTGTGAAAGCACCCTAAGTAACGCAGGTAGTTACTTTTTTGGGAAGTAACTCAATATTGTAATGCATTACTTTCTAAAGTAACTTTCCCCAACACTGATGCACACTGTTTTAAAAATGCGGCTTCAGTACTGCACAATGCTTGTTAGCAGTTGAAAAAACTCTTCTGTGGTCAGATGTGCCTGTAGAACATAGAAGGATTAACGGGATTCTGCACTACAATGGAAAGTTTTGGTAAAAAAAAGCCTTTGTGCAGTACCTTCATCTTGAAATACTCCATAAGTGTGTAGCATTCTGACAGCAGCATTTTTTTGTCTTAACCTGACTCTTGATTTGATGTCTTTCGCAGACTCTACCATCAGGGTCTTGCACGTAAAGCTCCGCGAATGTGATGACTGTTATTTTGGACTTAAGTGGACTGATTGATTGAGGTCTCTTGGGAACGGGAAGAATAACATTGTTCTTAGTACACTGTGACTTAGGCCTCAATCAGGCAACAGTTTGCACTTGGCACAGCAGGTGAGATGATTTCAGGCAAATAATGACAACTGTGATTATGAAGGGGGCTGAATGTAAAGCAGTCTTGGTTTGAGCGTCTCTCAATCTGTAGCCGCGCAGCAGAAAGATCTCTACACCTGGAGCCTGCTTGCTTGTGACATGTTGACGCAGCTGTGGCTTTGGTGGAGAGTTTTAGATGGCAGACACACCATGGTGAACCTGCACCTGTGGGATTGTGGGTAGATGAGTTCAGAGGTTTTGACAGCTGGTACGTTGTGTGATTCTGTATTACATTGTCAAAAGCTGTTGTTGTCAAATGCTAGGGTTTGTGCTTGTATAGTGTGTTTATTACGTGTGTGGCCTTATTTTTTTACACCTAAAGATTTTTGACAAATTATTACATTTGAGTAGAGTTGCACCACAATATTTCTAAAAACTTCTTTAGGTGTGTGTTCACAGTGTGTGTGTGTGTGTGTGTGTCCACTGCTGTGTGTGCGCAAGATGGGTTAAATGCAGAGCACAAATTCCAAGTATGGGCCACCAATCATCATACTTTCACTTCACTTCACCACACCACATCATGACTTTCACTTCATTTGACTTTCACTTCATTGACAATTAGAATTTATAACTGTTTTCAGTTTTGGATGAGTTAGCTTTAGATTAGATTGTTAAAGTAGAGCCCATAGTAAATGGCGTTATTTAAATGTAATACATCTGCAGAATTCTGTCTGTATTACTTTGTTGCATGTACACACACACACACACACACACACA
>CAIGQZ010029800.1:0-10119 GCA_903798205.1 Danio tinwini | reverse complement strand
TATTAGGTTTGTATTCAGTGAGCATATCTGTAATGTATTGAGGTCCTGGGGCATTTAGTGATTTATAGACAAGTAATAATACTTTAAAATCTCTTCTAAATGTAACTGGGAGCCAGTGTAAAGACCTGAGGACAGGTGTGATGTGCTCTGATTTCCTGGTTCTGGTCAGAATCTTGGCCTCAGCATTCTGGATGAGCTGTCTGACTGTCTTTTTGGGAAGGCCAGTGAGGAGGCCGTTACAGTAATCCACCCTGCTGCTGATAAAAGCATGAGCAAGTTTCTCTAAGTCCTCAATGCAAACAAAGCATCTGATTCTTGCAGTGTTTTTGAGATGATAGTATGCTGATTTACTAACTGATTTACTTTTAAGGTCAATACCCACATAGTAAAATATCTCTGGCCCACCTCTGGCCCACACAATCAGCTTTTGCTTGGCCCACATGCCACAGTGAATTGCGGTACTGGACCAAGTCTGGCTGGACCAAGTCTGGCTTCCAAACAAGGGCCTAACACGGACCATATCTGGTCCAAGTCTCAGCCAAGTTATTAACCCATAATTGAGCCTGAACTGGGCCAGATATGTTGGTGTGTCAAGACTGAATAAAATTGATAAACCCATAAATCATTGCAGTTTAGGCGTGCTATGGGCATGCTTTTTCTCGAAGCAACCTGATTGATAGAATTTTTTTTTCTTTATTTAAAAATAATTAAAATATTTTTTTAAATGTGAGTCAAGACAGGCCAAACTTACATGGCCCACATATCAATTATTAATATCTGGGCCAAATACTACATTTTACATCTGGCCCAAGTATTGTGTGCCACCTTAAAGACGGTGCCACCTCTTCCAAACCGGGGCCATGTTTGGCCCACATGCTGTATGCCAGTGCCGGATGAATGCCTGCTGTGCCAGATTTATGCTAAATCTGGGCCAGAATTTTTTGCTACCTGGGTATTATTAGCCCCCTTAAGCAATATTTTTTTTTAGATTGTCCACAGAACAAACCATCGTTATACAATGACTTGCCTAATTACCCTAGTTAAGCCTTTAAATGTCACTTTAAGCTGTATAGAAGTGTCTTGAAAAATATCCAGTCAAATATTATGTGATGTCATCATGGCAAAGATAAAATAAATCAGTTATTAGAAATGAGTTATTAGAAATGAGTTATTACAACTGTTATGTTTGGAAATGTGTTGAAAAAAATCTCTCTGTTAAACAGAAATTGTGGAAAGAAATATTCAGAAGGGCTCATAATTCTGACTGTATATAGCATTGTCTAGAGAATGAACGTACAGTCAGCGAGTAATTGGCACTTGTAAACTAGATCATTTCCTACAGGAAAAATGCTAAACTATCACTTCCTGACAGCGGACTAATCGGAAGTCATCTGGCTGAACAGGAAGTTGAGGGACATTCCTGACATCTTTGGAGATTTGCTTTAAATAAACACTATTTTTTTTTGGGGGGGGGGCATAAATGGTCGCTTGTAATGTTATAATGTAGAAAAATGCTAAGCCGTCACTTGAAAGAGGAAAATAGAGTGACATCAAGGCCTTTCCCAGACTTCCTGTTGAGTTTTTGATGACTTTCTTTTTTGTTGATTCAGGAATTGATAGTTCAGTTTATTTTTACAGGTCAACATCAATGTTTTGGACAGTTTATTGGAAGGAGAAAGACAAGAGGGAATCATTTTGTGAAACTTCCTCAAACAAATAACTTTCTATTGGTTTATCGGATGTTTAGCACACTTTATGCATGTTAGCATTCTACAAACATGTTGGCTCTTTTTATATGTTTCAAGGAAAGGTTTTCTTGGTCAGATCTTTTCCTGTTGAATTTGACTTTGTTTTCTCCAGGAAGTGTTAGTTTAACATATTTTCCACACATTAGCATTGTACGAATGTAGCTGTTAGCATCTATTTGTCAAAACACTGAAGTATTTTTGAGTCTTTAATGGAAGGACAACTTGCAGAGGAACATTTTTTAACGTCATCTAATGCTTGAATACTTCCTGTTGGTTGGTGTTTAGTATATTTTATGCATATTAGCATTCCACAGACATTTAAGCTAATATGTTTGTCAACAGAGTGAAGTCTTTTTATGTTTCAAGGAAAGGTTTCCTTGGACAAATCTCTTCCTGTTAAGTTTGTATTACCTTTTGTGTCCTTCAGGAAGTGATCACTTTAACATATTTTCCACACATTAGCATTGTACGAATGTAGCTGTTAGCATCTATTTGTCAAAACACTAAAGTATTTTTGAGTTTTTAATGGAGTTTTAGAGCTGCTTTGGCCATTTCCAGGCTGGTTTCCAGCCATTTCAAGCATGGTCTTAGCTGGTCAGGCTGGAAAATGACTAGCTTAAACCAGCTAAAACCAGCTTGACCAGCCTGGTTTAAGCTGGACATAGCTGGTTTAGGCTGGTTAAGCTAGTTTTAGCTGGTCAACGCTAAGACCAGGCTGAAAAGGCTGGAAACCAGCCTGGAAATGGCCAAAACTCCTCTAAAACCAGGCTGGTCGACCAGCTAAAACCAGCCAACCATCTTAGGCTGGTTTAAGCTGGATTTTTCAGCAGGGAACCTCTATTTTATCTACTAAATTTAAATATTTACTGTTTTTTCTTGGTTAAATCTCCACTGAAACTTTGACATTTCCTCAACTTACTTTCTCACATTCACACGCATTCATACACTACGGCCAATTTAGTTTATTCAACTCCCCTATAGCGCATATGTTTGGACTGTGGGGGAAACCGGAGCACCCAGAGGAAACCCACACCAACAATGGGAGAACATGCAAACTCCACACAGATATGCCAACTGACCCAGCCGGGATTTGAACCAGTGACATTCTTACTGTGAGGCGACAGTGTCCACCACTGAGCCAGCGTGCTACCTAATGTCATCCATAATATCATTATTATTGTACCACAGTACTGCCAAAATACTTGTTTCAAGACTTTAGAAAATAGTGTCCCATAGTATTTATGATGTGTACATGATGGTGCTTTCGTAGTAAATATCCAAAATACCATGGTAGTACTTTTTTGTAAGTTGAATTGCGCTGCAATGATTAAAAACAACAACAAAATTAGCAACTCTGTAGTCTCCGAGAAATCAACAATGGTTTCAGCTTGTTGGCAAAGCGGCGCAGAAGCACCCACACACACATTTTGTCTCTCTTCAGATGTTTCTTGGCTTCACTGTCTCACATATGTTTTTGTTTTTGCGTGTGTTCCAATATAGCATTAAATGAATGGTTTCTGTAACTGGCATTTTTCAGTAATTACGGTCTGACGATGTCTCATTCTCAGCGCAAGAGTCCCACCGCAGGAGCACAAATTACTGTCAGCGACGGGGCCTGTTGACACCAGATTATTGGTATTTGTGAAGCCGTCACGAAGCTGCCCTCATTTAGCACATTTCCAGAGGAAACCACCGCTTTAATAACCGCAACGTCGGACTCTCTTACGCTGAAGGATTTGACCCGCAGGTTTTGAATTTTCTGCTCGGCGACTCTGAAAAGCACTTCCATATTTTCATTAGCCAAACAGTTTGACTCCTCCCCCCGCCACGGGTGCGACACGCGGCTGTAAACAGCATTATCTGGGATCTCAGCGGGATTTCGAATGCTTGTGTAATCCTGTCATTTCATTCATGGATACCTCCAGGGTTATTCTGGGATGCCGCTGTTCAATCTGCCCGCCTGTCCGCTCGTGCCTGCGAGGGAGATTGAATTCCCTGGGCTCGCTCGCGCACACACATACACGCACATCGTGATCACCTACTCATCTCCAGCGCTATCAGAGTGAAACAGAGACCCGTGTTGAACTGAAGCTGCTTGTGCTGAGGATTACGCCAAGGCCGTGAACCCTTTTAACTGGTCAGGCCCACAGGAGGAGCCGGAGACCTGTGGAGATGCAGAGGTGGATGCTGACTCTGCTGCCGGTGGGAGAGTCCATTAGTGCAGGGGACGCTCCCTCCAAATTAAAATGGACTCTATTTGCATGGTTAAATAAAAAACGCTTTTGTTTGGCCATTCATCTTCTTCATATTAGCCTTTGGTCTGTCTATCCTTCTCTCTATTCTACTATCTGACTGTCCTTTTGTCTATCTATATGTCGGCTCATCCTTATATTTGTCTTTATGTTCTTCTGTCTATCTATCTCTCTCAGTCTATACTTTAGTCTATGCTTCTATTTGTCAATCCACTGCACTTACCATCCATCCATCCATGTGTCTTTTGTTTTCATCCATCCATCCATCCATGTGTCTTTTGTTTCCATCCATCCATCCATGTGTCATTTGTTTCCATCCATCCATCCATCCATTCATCCATGCATCCATCCATGTCATTTGTTTTCATCCATCCATGCATCCATCCATCCATGTGTCATTTGTTTCCATCCATCCATTCATGTGTCATTTGTTTCCATTCATCCATCCATCCATCCATACATCCATGTGTCATTTGTTTCCATCAATCCATTCATCCATTCACCCATGTCTCATTTGTTTCCATCCATCCACCCATCCATCCATCCATCCATCCATCCATCCATTCATCCATCCATTCATGTTATTTGTATCCATCCATCCATCCATCCATCCATCCATCCATCTGTGTCATTTGCATCCATCCATCCATGTTTCATTTGTTTCCATCTATTCATCCATCCATCCATGTGTCATTTGTATCCATCCATCCATGTGTCATTTGTATCCATCCATCCATGTCTCATTTATATCCATCCATCCATCCATACATCCATACGTCTGTATGTACATACATAAATACATACATACATTCATCCATCCATCCATGTCATTTGTATCTATCCATCCATGTGTCATTTGTTTCCATCCATTCATCCATCCATCTATGTGTCATTTGTATCCATTCATCCATCCATCCATCCATCCATCCATCCATGTTTCATTTGTTTTTATCCATCCATCCATGTGCCATTTGTTTCCATCCATCCATATCAATTGTATCCATCCATCCATCCACCATTAGTTTCCATCCATCCATCCATCCTTTCTTCCATCCATCCATGTGTCATTTGTTTACATCCATCTATGTCATTTGTATCCATCCATCCATCCATCCGTCCATCCACCCATCCATTGGTTTCCATCCATCCATCCATCCGCCATTGGTTTCCATCCATCCATCCATCCATCTATCCATCCATCCATCCATCCATCGCATACTTTGCGATACCACAGGGATCAGTCTTAGGCCCAAAACGTTTTTGAAAATAGGCAATAATTTAATAATTTATGAAACTGGTAAATGTTTGTCAGTCTGTTACTTAACTTGCAGTGTATCGCAGGGATCTGTCTTAGGTCCAAAATAATTTAAGAAATTGGTAAACGTCTGTCTTTTGATCCATATATATGTCAATCTTAAACCTTTTCCCCCCAAAACAATACTTGTTCAGTTTGATAAAAATAATAGTTTTGACAAACTTTGAACTTAATTTTCCTTTCAGACATTCAAATTGCAGTTCATTCATCCCTGTTGCCAGCTCCATTCAAATTCATCTCTGAATTGGAATTTATAAACCATTTTAAATTCAATTTCAAACGACACAGCGGCTCTGATTATGTGTAGCATGTGGGACGCGGTCTACTTAATGTGTCATTTGCTGCTAACAGTAGCATGCCAACCCTCCCTCCTCTCAATATTCAGCATGTAGGGGTCAAACTCTGACCTTTTTAAAGCAGAAGACGGCAGTAGTATATTTTCAAACCATTAGCTTACCGCTGTGCGCCTCGAATGCTAATCATGAAGAATGATGGCTTTTGCATTGCGCCGAGTTCCTCTTATTTGTCAGCCACCCGGATTGTCGACCTTGTGTTGGCGCGGCTCTCTCTAATCCCTCGGGCTCTTTCCAGCGTCCACAGCTTTGGTAGGGGTGGGGGGGGGGGGGGGGGTGCCGTTTCCACGCCTGAAATCTTTGTAATAACTTTCTCTATCACCTCGCCGATCTCCCACCAGAGCTGAATCTGGACCTTGCTGTAATAGAGTGCTGGCGAGCGTGGCGGTAATAAATGTTAGCGATATACTGGGATAAATATGGAGAAATGACTCTGGCGTACTGTAAATGAAACTCCGGGTCATAAGTGGGAGGTGTGTGTCCTGTGCTTGAATTTTTTTTTTTATTTTTCATCTCTGGGTGTGAATCCTTGTAAAAAAAAAAAGTCAAGTGTGTGAGTTAGCGGGTGCGTTTCCAATTGGCAGAGGACTTTAAGAGACTCGCGGAGGGAATGAGACGCCAGCAAATTGCTTCGCATCTGAATTAAACATGTTGCTCGTTCACGCCTCACCGCGATGGACAGCCGAAAACACGCTGCAGCTGGAGAAAATGACTTTTTAAGTGGGGTATTTATGAGATGCTATTGTATTCATTTGATTATAATAAAGCTGCCGGTGTGGAGGTGAATGGCAACTAGAAGGCAGGAACGGCCTCCGTGTCTTTCTTTTCAAGCCTGTGATGGCTTTTTATGAGTAAAACTGATAGCCGATCGCTGTCATGATGCATAAAGAGGGACTTAATAAAAAGGGGTTTACGCTTGAATGATGGTAAGTGGATGCTGGAACAGGGCTGAAAAAAAGAGACCACAGAGAGCTCTCGTTTTATACTGGCCTTGTGGTGGTTCATGCTTGACTGATGGTAAATGAATGGCAACAGAGCTGAAAAGGATCAATGTTAGATGACGTGATGCAGAAAGAGTTACTATGAAGTGAACATTGTCTGATTTTATAGAGATTTCGTGGCTGTTTATGTTGGTAAACTGATGGAGTGACGAATAGTTATTGATGCATAAAGAACAGCATGTCTGCATAGAGGTTTGGTCGCTGTTTATGTTTGAATGATGGTAAACTATGGAACAAAATCAATGCCAAAACTATTGAATTAAAAAGCTTGTTGAATAGCACAAACTGAAAAAAATAATAAGTTCTTGCATTTTAATGACTTGAATTCCAGGGTTTGTATTTTTAGGTCCTGAAATTTAACATAGCTGTTTATTTTAGCTGTGAATATTTCAACAAAAAATATTTCAAATATGTTTTCATACTTGTAAATTCAATAATTCATATTCAATTTCCAGGTTTCATTTACAAAATATTCAATACCCTTTAAAAATACGATGTATAATATTCAAAAGGTAATTTTCAGTTCATTTTATTTCAGTTCATATATTCGCTTCCATAAATTCAGTGGTTCAAATTTGACTGTTAAAATTCGACATTACATCCGGGAACTGCAAGAAAAGCAATAGATTGCAGATTGAAGATCGCCAGCTGCTTTTTCACCAGCAGGTGGAGATGCTATAATGTACGATTTTTAACCTAGTAAATAGGCGAGAATAAAGCTAATAAAAGCACAAAAGTAGCATTTAATATAATATCAATGTCTTGGACATTATAAGTAATAAAATGAATATGACTAAAATAAGTAAATGATGTTTTGGTCAATTATATTTGCCCTTATGTAACAGAAGCCAGCTGGTGATCGCGTAGACTTCACTCCTCGGATCCAGCGACAGACGTTGTTCCGCAATCTTTAGCCTCCTCAGAGCATTTGTCTCCCATGCCGGTATCGCCGCTTCACATGGAAGTTTATAGTGAATTGAAACAGTGTCAGTTCAGTTTTCAGTGTTAAGTTCAGTTCTGTTTAGCTCAGGTCAGTGTGGGTTAATAATCACTACTGTGAGACCAAACACTGAGGAGCAATTCCATCGATGCACAGTTCTACAGATCCCGAACCATGCAAGCCAGTGGCGACAGCAGCGAGGAAAAAACTTCACCAATTGGCGAAATTGAAGAATTTAAAAAACCTTGAGAGAACCAGGCTCAATTGGGCATGACCATTTCTCCTATGGCCAAACGTCTTGTGCAGAGCTGCAGTCTAGGCGCAGAAGCTGGACTTCAAGATGAGATAAGCTATTTTTATTATTTAAATTATTATTATTATTATTATTTAATGACATTTATTTAGGCTATTGCGCCTTTTTTTCTGCCAACTGACCCAGCCGAGGCTCGAACCAGCGACCTTCTTGCTGTGAGGCGACAGCACTATCTACTGCGGCACTCCGTCGCCAGAGTGAGTAAAAGGGCTCGTAAAATCACTCTGGACGCCTCACACCCAGCACACTACCTGTTCGAACTGTTACCGTCTGGTCGGCGCTACAGAGCACCAAGCACAAAAACAGCCAGACACAGGAAAAGTTTCTTTCCTCAGGCCATCTACCTCATGAACAGTTAAATATTCCCCTACTGTGCAATAAACGTGCAATACTTTCTCTTACGCACTTGTACACAGCACCTTATAACCAGTATATTTACAGCATATCTGTACATACAACTCAACACCCAGATCTTTTTGACTAACTGCATCTCTGTTTAATGTTTATTGCCTTTTCTTTCTTGTATTTAATTTTGTGTTGTCACTCGTCACTTTATGTACACTGGAAGCTTCTGTTGCCAAAACAAATTCCTTGTGTGTGTGAAGCACATTTGGCAATAAAACTGATTCTGATTCTTATTCTGAAAACACTTTTGGGTGAACTATCCCTTTAATTCAAGTTGGCCTGTACTGAAAAACTGCTGGATTCCTCACAATTCCTTCATGTTGTCACACAACAAATATATTAAGTCAACTTAACCGTTTGGTCACACTTAATTTTGATGGTCCTTTAGTTGTATTTAAGTTACATTAAGTTACATCTACATCAGGGCTATTCAATTAGTTTGTCATGGGGGCAATTTCATGAAAAGCATCGCAGATGAGGGCCGGAGAGTTATGACTTACAATATAAGTGATGACACAACAGCATATAAGAGCCCATATGCTGTATTTTTGCTCCTTAAGACACCCACGTTGTATTTTTCTACGTTAAAACGTTAATATGTTGTATTTTGAAACTACATAACATAATACAATGTGGCTTATCTTACAAACATTGAAATGTTGCATTTCAAAGCACAACAAAAGCAGTGCATTGCTCAAGTAGGCTTCTTCTACATTCAGACACATTCATATGTTCTGTTCTGAACTGTATAACAATTATGGATGCAACAATTATAGATTTTGGTTGTACGATTATATAGTCTGAAGAATAATCATGGTTCCACGGTTATCAAGTCTAATGTATATTTAAGCTTTATATTAGGTAAGTTTTTAATTGAACTGTTGTTATCATCTGCGCTCATATTTACATAATCATTTTAGTACTTTTTAATACTTAGTCTAACATAACTTGTTTACATTGCACTGCCACGCAAAACTCTCACCGCTACGGCGTGAGATGTTTTCTACTCTGTGCGTCTGGAAGGCATGAGCACATCGCTCCACCAGCGCACACATATAGGCATATATTCTAATATTGGAAATAAGGCGCGGAAAAGACGCGATATGTAAACGGCCCGCTGCTATAGTTAATCCAGTGTGCGTGCGTATTAGCCTTAGTGTTAAGCTCAGAACTTTAAACCAGCGCACAGTTAGCATAACTTTGTTTAGTTGCAGCAGTTTCGTTCTGTGCAACAGAAAGGCGGCGTTGAGAAGCCTTTAAGCTTAAGTATCCAAATGTTTTCGGCTACTCGCGACACTCACTCGCTTAATGTCAGGTGACTCACGCTCTGCGCAGCCTTCAACTGCAGCTCGTGCTGTATTGAACAGACATCATTTCATAAATTATAGCGGCCGTTTTTCAACTGAACTTACTTTATTTTTGATGGCTTGGTCACACTATTTGGAGGGTCGGAACAAATTGCCTTGTGGGCCAACTTCAGCCAGCAGGCCGCCAATTAAATAGCCCTGATTTTCATGCTGACTAATTCTAATTAGATTATAAATGGACTGTTAGGTTGGGGTTAGGGTTAGTGTAAGTTGACATGTACTTGCAAAGTTTCTTATAGTCAGTTAAATGTCTGTTCTGACCAGTTCCAGGAAATCAGAGCACATCACACCTGTCCTCAGGTCTTTACACTGGCTCCCAGTTACATTCAGAATAGATTTTAAAGTATTATTACTTGTCTATTAATCACTAAATGGCCTAGGACCTCAATACATTACAGATATGCTCACTGAATACAAACCTAATA
>CAIGQZ010029795.1:0-10028 GCA_903798205.1 Danio tinwini | reverse complement strand
ACACACACACACACACACACACACACACACACACACACACACACACAAACAACAACAGCAAGGGAAAACAGGAAGAGAACTCAATGAGCAGCGGACCAACATCATTCTTTTATAATTGGTGCCGCCCCTCTCACAGCTGCACCTGATCTCCGCTCATGAGAAGAATAGTTACTCAATATGTAACACTCCTCCCCACCCATAGTAAAAAAAATTAAGTCTAATAATTTTTTTTTACTACACACTTAACACAGAGCTTTCAGAACCCAGAGCTCTGGACAGCGCGTCCGCGATCACATTCTCAGTTCCGCGCTTGTACACAATTTCAAGATTAAATTCCTGTAGTGAAAGTGTCCAATGCATCAACCGTTGATTCGCATTAAACATGCATTGTTTAAAAGCAGTGAAAGCCCAGACAGCAGCTGAAATCTCTCAGTAGTTCCTTATTAAAGCCGCGGTCACACTGGGCTTTTCTCCCCATAGACTTCCATTCATACGCACGCGAATGCGTCAGACCGGAAACGCAGGGCCATGCGTCTGAGTTTTGCAGGTTGCTGCAGTGCAAAGTTCAAGCTTGGTAAACTCTGACCTGTGAAATCGCATCACTTGACTGCGTGAGACCAATCCAGGATCAAACCATGACCTCTCTGAACAGAAATTTAAAATATGGAGCAATTGCTTGCTTTTTTAAATGTCTATTCATCTTGTTTAATCCCGCCCCTTTTCGCAGCGCCGTACGACAGAATTTAGCAAGCTCAAACTCGGCTTAACCCTCTGCTCGTCCTCAGTGTAAATGAATATCAGCTGCTTCAGTCCAACATCTACATTAGCAGAATAATAAAGATGAACCCAGGGTGGACATTTCAGCAAGACAATGATCCAAAACACAGTCAAGGAGACTCTTAAATGCTTTCAGAGAAAGAAAATCAAGCTGTAGAATGGCCCACCCAATCACCTGAACTAAATCCAATAGAAAATACAAAATAAAGATCAGATTTAATAGACGAGATCCACCAAGATTTGTACACTCTGAAGTCGACGAGTGATGCATGTGACTTCATTCTTCATGAGACACATCTTTAAGCTGTCAAAGCCCTTTATTTTAAATACATTTCAGTAGTTAAGCACTTTCTCACTGTGTCATTTCATTGTTATTACACAGAACTCATTTTACAGATTTTTTTATGTTTGTATTGTTTGGGTTTTTACCAAAATCTGGTTCAATTCATTGTCAGCAGCTCCTTTAGAAATATATTTATATATAAAAAAAACATGACTTCTTCAATACTTATTTTATCTGCTGTATATATATATATATATATATATATATATATATATATATGGAGCAAAATGCCATCGGACGGAAGCACTAAATAGACTAGGGGTTCCCAAACTTTTCAGCCAGCGACCCCCAAAATAACAATTCCAGTGACTCGCGACCCCCACTATCCTCACAAGTAAAACACACACACACAAAAAAAAAAAAAGTGCAACAGTCTAACAACCATATAATATTTTTTAAGTCATTATTCATTAGTTTAATTTAATATTAACTGGCTTTTTATTTAATGTAAGTATTGTGGCAGGACGAGGGATAAAACATGAGCAGACAGACAGGTATGGTTTAACAACCCGGAGGGTGATTTATTTACAGTGCCAGATAAGGAGGTGAGGAAAGGAAAGCCGTGCAGGTAGGAGTCGTTTGGCTGGATATGGTGCACAAATTCTCTTGGCTGGTGAAGTGCGGGATCTTTGGAAGGAGCATGAGTTGCCAATCAAGCCACTGCTATCTGTTGGTACCAAAGAGAAAGAAACATTGACGTGTCTTCCTTGGAGAGATCAACCTCTTTCTGTGTCTCCTCTTTCTCGGTTTATATGCTCCCTTCCTCATGAGCCGCAGGTGGCGATCAGTGCTGATGAGATGAAAGGTGTTTAAGCCGTTTGGACTTGTGGCGACGCTGCATTTGAACACTCGCCACACTATTAAATACTAGTTTAGTCTTCTGTAGGTTATGTATAAAATATGGTAATTCTAATAGTTATATAATAGTTAAATAACATATAACATAGATTTTTTGGAAATCCCCAAGCAACCCCCCCCCCCCTCTTTGTCTCATGACCCCCACTTTGGAAAGCACTGAAATAGACAATTACAGAGAAATCTATGCAGCTTCTTCATGACAGAATGCCGCAACATGTAGTCTGGCATATTTGTTACCCATGACTAGGGCCAGCCGGAACCTGTGCACATTTTTTGCTATTTCTGCGCCAATTTTTGATAAAAATCTGCGGATTTATGCAGAATGATTTTGGGAGTATCATAACTAAAACCTTAATATATGAAATAAAACGTAATACCTGTTTAACTTGCATTTAATGTTTACAATGCAAATCCAATTAGATCCACTTTATTTGGTAAACAAAGCAAGTCTTCTGTATAATATATCTATTAAAAGACAGAAAATATTACTTTACAAGCTGTATTGTAATTAAATTATATGAACGTTTTTATATTAGTCAGTAATAATACTGAAATTAATTTAAAAACTGAATAATTATAAATTTACACACATTTATACAGGTAAATACAGTTTTTCTCAGTGGATTTGCTGCATTTCTCACAACACTATTTACATTTGCACAACAGTTAATGCATTTCTCAAAACAATTAGTGCAAACAGCAAAACTTAGTGGACAACCTGCAAAAGCGTGTCACTTGCTCAAAATGGAGAGCTCATTCCTCAAAAGCAAGTATTCATGTCAATGAAAGTGTCAGTGTCATCAAGATGAAAAGTCCTGCCACCATTGTTTATGAACAAAATAGTCAAATGGCTGTGATGTTTTCATTATAACACTTTACTCTACATTTTCTCCAATGCAAAAAAGTCAGATTATGGTGACACGTCCTGAAAATGCTCAAGACAGCACTATATACTATTTGCACAGCCATTTGAAAACTACAGTAAAGTTAGACATCACTGCATTTAGTGAGGTATCTGAGTACAAGACACTGAATATGTATGTTTCACATGTTTACTGCATTTGCTCATTACAATTCTAATTTATTCACAGCATTGTGCAAAAGAATAAACACAGCCTTATTTACAACAAACATAAACTCCCTTTGGGTAGAGCTGAGCACAACTGTAAACAATACTGCAGGACATACTGGAACTGAACCGATATCATACACAGCTCTGTAAATCATTCAGCAAATTGTTCAATTTAGAAGACATTTTCAGAAAAAAAAGATTTAAAGTTTTTAAATAAAATGAGCTTGACAGATTTTGACAACTAGTTCAACATTTTTGTATGTAATGACTCAAGTAATAAAATGAGGACTATTAGTTTTATATGGAATGACTATTCAGCATTCACAAGTTTAGTTCATTTTGACTGACATGACATAAGCAAATGATAATGTTATAAACAGCAGAGAGTTGTATGAAAGCAATTGATGCATGTCCAAAAGCATTTGCAATTTGCTGGAAGGAATAAGAAACTGCTACTATGATGTGCACAAATGACTAATTGTTTTGAGAAATGCATTAACTGCTGTGCAAATGTAAATAGTGTTGTGAGAAATGCACCAAAGCCACTGAGAAAAAACTGTAAACAGAATAAATGATGAGCTAAAAATCTGCGGAAATCTGTGCGCGCAGATTCCGTGTGGGCCTACCCATGACACGTCAAGGTTTGATCTAGACCAGGGGTGTCCAAACTTGGTCCTGGAGGGCCGATGTCCTAGAGAGTTTAGCTCCAAACCTAATCAAACACACCTGAAGCAGCTAATCAAGCTCTTACTAGATATACTAGAAACTTCCTGGCGGGTGTATTGAAGCAAGTTGGAGCTAAATTCAGCAGGACATCGGCCCTCCAAGACCGAGTTTGGACCCCTGATCTAGACACTGTTGTAACGGTGAATAAAAACTGTGTAATTTGAATGGGGCTTAAATCATACGAACGTGATTCTTAAAGTCACAGTGGGCTATATTCTAGAACATGAGCAGATATAAGAAATCAATCAAAAATCTTTTGGTCATAACCGTTCATAATTCATAATTATTAATTCAATAATCCCTCATAATAATTTTTTGGAATCATGATTATGATCTTTTCCATAATCCAGCAGCCCTATTCCCTACTAAATTAAGAAACCTGTAGAAACCATGACGGGAAGTCGTTTTTATTAAAATTTTTTATCGCTTTTATTGAAATCTCTAATGGAATCTACTGGTAATGTGTCGCCTATTGTTTTTCCAGACGGCACTTTGAAACCACAACGTCCTAATGAAATATGTCTCAAAACAGTATTCATTTAATCATTTTCCTTTGGCTTAGTATTTATCTGTGGTCACCACAGGGGAATGAACCACCAACTATTCCAGCATATGTTTTACACAGTGGATGCCCTTCCAGCTGCAACCCAATACTGGGAAACACCCATACGCTCGCGCATTCACACACACTTATACACTACGGCCAATTTAGTTCATCCAATTCACCATAGCGCATGTGTTTGGACTGTGCATTTGTTTGAACCAGAGCACCTGGAGGACACCCACACCAACATGGGGAGAATATGCAAACTCCACACAGAAATGCCAACTGACACAGTCAAGGCTCAAACCAGTGACCTTTTTGTTGTGAGGCCACAGTGCTAACCACTGAGCCACCCATGTCTGAATGTCATTACATACAAAATATCAAGTGTTTCACAATCAGGCGACGCGGTGGCGCAGTGTATAGCTGTCGCCTCACAGCAAGAAGGTCGCTGGTTTGAGCTTCGGCTGGGCCAGTTGGCATTTTCTGTGTTGAATTTGCATGTTCTCCCCGTGTTGGCGTGGGTTTCATCCGGGTGCTCTGGATTCCCCAACAAGTCCAAACACATGCGCTATAGGTGAACTGGGTAAGCCAGGGGTGTCCAAACACGGTCCTGGAGGACCGGTGTCCTGCATATTTTAGTTCCAACCCCAATTAAACACACCTGAACCAGCTAGTCAAGCTTTTTCAAAGTATACTAGAAACTTCCAGACAGGTGTGTTGAAGGAAGTTGGAGCTAAACTATGCAGGACACCGGCCCTCCAGAACCGAGTTTGGACACCACTGGGGTAAGCTAAAATTGTCCTCAGTGTATGTGTTTGAATGAGTGTGTATGGATGTTTCCTAGTGAGGGGTTGTAGCTGGAAGGGCATCCGCTGCATAAAACATATGCTGGATAAGTTGGCGGTTCATTCCGCAGTGGCGACCCCAGATTAATAATGGGACTAAACCAAAAAAAAATGAATGAATGAATGATCGCAATCTTATTAATTTGACATGCTTTGCTCTCATCTAAACAGTCATCAGTCTTTCTTCCAATTTCAGAGGCGTCTAGAAAAGAGCCGAGCTGGAATTTCTGGAAGTACCTCATTGATACCGACGGCAAAGTTGTTGATGCTTGGGGTCCCGAAGTCTCCGTCAAAGAAATTCGCCCACGGATCACGGAGATGGTTCGGAAGTTGATCATCAAGAGGAAAGAAGAGCTGTAAAAATCATCTTCATCTGTGAACACTGTGACACTCAGACCTCAGAAACAGATCTCTTTGAAGAAACACATGCTAATTTAGGCCGCTTCAAACGGCGCAGTGTGAGATTATACCGGCACAACTCACTTCTCCTCTACTTTGTACATGTTTGTGAAGAGAAGCACTGAGAAATAAAGACCACTTTTATCGGCAAACTGACTAAACGATGGCAAAACAATGAAAAATGAGCAATATGAATGACTCTGGAGTGGAAATGTTTGTTTTTATGCACTCCAGCTTACATTTTTCCTTCTGTGCTCTTTCTGAGAGGTGAAAATGGCTTCATTAAAGGTTTTTTATGTGTTTTCAGCTTTAGTTTTTTCACTGATTTCACTTATTTTTCTGATCAAAGTATGACTTACTGACCTGACTGAGGCTCGAACCAGCAACCTTTTTGTTGTGAGGCCACAGTGCTTACCCCTGAGCCACCCATGTCTGAATGTCATTAAATACAAAATATCAAGTGTTTCCACTTAAATGAACATTTACTGTTCACGTGGCGTGACATAAACAAACTGCTTGAGGAAGCTTTTAATTTTGCCACAATAAGATCACAATCAGGCGACGCGGTGGCGTAGTGACTAGCTGTCACCTCACAGCAAGAAGTTTGCTGGTTTGAGCCTCAGCTTGGCCAGTTGGTATTTCTGTGTGGAGTTTGCATGTTCTCCCCATGTTGGCGTGGGTTTCCTCTGGGTGCTCTGCTTTCCCCCACAGTCCAAACTCATGCGCTATAGGTGAATTGAAGAAACTAAATTGACCGTAGTGTATGAGTGTGAATGCAAGAGTGTTTAGGTGTTTCCCAGCATTGGGTTGTGGCTGGAAGGGCATCCGCTGCGTAAAACACATGTTGGATCAGTTGGTGGTTCATTCCACTGTGGCGACCTGATTAATGAAGGGACTAGGCCAGGCATGGGCAAACTCGATCCTGGAGGGCCGGTGTTTTGCTCCAACACTAATCAAACACACCTGAACATGCTAATCAGTGTCTTCAAGATCACTAGAAATCTATAAGCAGGTGTGTTTGAGTTAGACCTAAACTGTGCAGGACATCGGCCCTCCAGGACTGAGTTTGCCCACCCCTGGACTAAGCCAAAGGAAAATGAATGAATGAATATGACTTGTGCTTACTTAAAAAAGTCCAACAAGTAACGCAAATAGATTATTATAGAACCTTCCCCACAGTGGGTTACTACTTTAACCCAGTGCATTACATAATTTTACCCAGTACATTGGGTTAATTAGATTAAATGTTAATTTATCTATTCTAGTAATACGACTAGAAGCGGTAGTAGAAATAGTACTATACTATTTCTCAGTGCTTACTTTGTGAATTGCGAGGTCCCGGAACAGATCGGTGTAACAGATCCGGCATGTTACCCGAGGATGAAGAGGTGTCACGCACGAAAGTTAAGGGGGTGGGGGGGTGTTGTGTCTCTGATGAAAGTGAGCGGGGCGGGGGTGTCACGGACGAAAGTGAAGAGGTGAAGAAAGTTGGGGAATCGCGTAAGAAAGTGAAAGTGAACAGCGGACGGGGGTGGAGGGCCATGGAGGAGGGGGATCGGTAAAATGAGGTGCCGGATCAGATTTCAGAGGTGCCGGATCCAGAGTGTTCTGGCACAAATTAAGCCCTGCTACTTCTATACTATACTCATACTACTAGAAGTAATGCCAGAAGTGGTGTTAGTGAGACCAGCAGGGGGTGCTCAACCTGCGTTCTATATTGATGGGGACTCTATACCGCTCAGTGAGCGCCATCTTTTGAATGAGACATTAAATCCCAAATTAAATAAAAAATCCCAGGATGTCCTTTGAAAAAGAGTAGGGCTTTAACCAAATTTGCCCGCTGGCCTCTGTACATGGCCTCCTAACCATCCCCATATCATAATTGGTCTCCTCTCCACCAATCAGCTGGTGTGTGGTGTGCAGTCTGGCATTGTGGCTGCACAAGTCTCCAGAAAAGTGCTATATAAATGTAAGGAATTATTATTATTATTATTAAATCTACTGCTACTATACGTACAAGTACTACTTAAAATATTAATTATAGGTGTGTAAAAAAATAACACACATTGTTAACGTGTGATGATTTTTTAAAATTATGTTTAAATATAAAAAAAAATTACAAAAAAATGCTGTGTTATTTCAACCTAAAATGGGCAAAATATGGACTAAACCAAATGTTAAGTTACGTAGTTTGTCCTATAAATTTAATAAAAAAATGGACCCAGCAGTTGGTTTGGTTCATATTTTAGCCCAAATTGGTTTAAAATAACCCAGCATTTTTTGAGTGTTGTAATATAATTTAAAAATATACAATTTTATAAATTTAAATAAAATATTTTGGGCGACACAGTGGTGCAGTGGGTAGCACGATCGCCTCACAGCAGGAAGGTCACTGGTTTGAGTCCCAGCTGGGCCAGTTGTCATTTTTGTGTGGAGTTTGCATGTTCTCCTCGTGGTCACATGGGTTTCCTCTGGGTGCTCCGATTTCCCCCACAGTCCAAACACATGCGCTATAGGTGAATTGGGTAAGCTAAATAGTCTGTAGTGTATGTGTGTAAATGAGTGTGTATGGGTGTTTCCCAGCACTGGGTTGCAGCTGAAAGGGTATCTGCTGTGCAGAACATATGCTGGATAAGTTGGGGATTCATTCTGCTGTGGCGACCCCTGATTAATAAAGGGACTAAGCCAAAAAGAAAATGAATGAATTGAAAAACAAAATATTTTAAAGGGCACCTAGGTTACCACTTTTTCCAGATTTAATATACGTCTTTTGTGTCTCCAGAATGTGTCTTTAAAGTTTCATCTCAAAACACCCCTCAGATTTTTTATTATACCTGTCATAAGTTTCTATTTTGTAGCATTTAGCATCAGCTAGCGTTTTTTGTGTACTGCGCCTTTAAGGCTAGTCCTTCACGCCCACCGTTTCCAACGCCTGGCAGCGGCTCCCTCGGCTGCATCAGACAACAGACAAACACGAAGGAATAAGATCTCACGTAACGTTTGTGAGGAGAAACTACAGTAAGAACTTTACCAATGAGTATTTGATGCATGTTGTAGAGTTGCAAGGACGAGTTACACACAATGTCATTACAAATTTCACGCACACACACAAATACACACCCACACACACAGCGCTGACAGGCACACACAGACAGCGCATGTTTAGCTCTGCACTGTTTTTGCACGCAAATGTGACAGGATACAGGTTAATCTCCACTGCTGTATGGATATCTGTTATGTTAATGTACAAAATAAACCAGATTTAACGTCCACAAACTGGGATTGAAGCGTCTTTTATTATTGTTCTGACACGCGGCTGTGGTGATGAAGTAAAGCTGAAGTAAATCGCTGTAATTCATTACAAACATGCACTGTTTTAAAACATTTTAAACTTGTAAAACTCACTCTTGATTACATTTGATGATGATTGATGATCCTAGCAAACTGAACAGACCTTTTATTTACGGTTGCTTAGTGTGCGCACGTCCTGGTCCTGTGTTGATATGATTATACACGTTACTACGGAGACATGTTAATACGCAGCTGTCAATCAATTCGGTGGGCGGGGGGACTGCACTCCTATGTCAAGTTTCGGTCGGCCTGAAAACCGCTCCAATTGGTGTACAGTTTTTATGTTGTTAAATTGAAAAAGAAGCACTGGGTGTGTTTATATTACCCCAATATGACGGTCTATACACTATACCTACACATATGTCTGTCCAAACAGCTTGAAAAGTAGATTTTTTTTACTATAGGTGCCTTTTAAGTATTATAATATAAATCTTGTTTGAGAACTAAAATTGTGGTGGTGCAAACTAAGAAATGAAAAAATATTATAAATGCCAAACTGACCCTTTAAATATGCTGGGATGTATTAACCCAATGCTGGATCAAACATGTATAAACCCAACAGTTGGGTTAAAAAAAAGTTACATTTTAGAGGGTTTTTTCCACATTTGACTCAGCAATAAGTTAATTCAACCCAGCATTTTTAGAGTATAATTAAATTATTTATTTAAATTCATTTATTTTGAACATCCTTTCAAATGTTTTTGTTGAAGGTCTGCAAGCTGAAATGCTTCATTGTCCCTCTAAAGCCAGAAAGTAAAAGTAAAACATTTCGACAAGAAATGTCCTCCAATATTTGTTTATGCAGAGGTTTTGAGGACAGAACATCTTTTCTACAGTTTCTTCACAGACGTGTCCTCTAAATCTAAAGCTGATCATGACTCTAGTAACACTTTTAGAATATTTTGTTAGTTTAAATGTGTTGAAGTGTGTATAGGGTGTTACAAAGCAAATGAAATACAACTAAAGAAATTAATTACAACAAATAATTATGGAACATATCTGTGGTGCTCATATTGTCCTCAGAAAAAAAGTCTAGGTAAGATAATTCTGTTATTTGCTCTTCAAACCTCACTCCTCTGACCTCTAACGATGCTCTAGCAACACTCGCTA
>CAIGQZ010029794.1:0-11014 GCA_903798205.1 Danio tinwini | reverse complement strand
AAAAAAAAAAAAAAAAAAAAACCAAACATCAAACTGCTTTGGAACAGTGGCAGCATGGTAGCTCAGTAGTTAGCACTGTCGCCTTACTGTGAGAATGTCAATGATTTGAGTCCTGGCCAGTTGGCATTTTCTATGTGCCATTTTTCTGGCTGGCCCTCTCCGGGTGCTCTGGTTTCCCCCACAGTCTAAAGACATGCACTACAGGTGAATTAAATGAACTTAATTGGCCGTAGTGTATATGTAGTGTGTGTGTGTAAATGTAAGAGTGTATTTGGGTTTCTCAGTACTGGGTTGCAGCTGGAAGGGCGTCTGCTGTGTAAAGCATATGCTGGAATAGTTGTCAGTTCACTCCACTGTGGTGACCCCTGATATACAAGGGACTAAGCCAAAGGAAAATGAATGAATAAATAAATAATTCTAAACCTATGTGCTGATTTGGCTGTTTCTGCACATAAATGCAAGTATATAATAAATCATTATTCAACTCACTTTTGAGAGGAAAAAAAACACAGGACAAGACAATAAAATGACATTAAATTATAATTCAAAAGGTCAAATATTTTTTTTTTTTTTACAGAAGGGCTTCTAGGAATGACTTTTTATCACTCCATAATTCAGAAAAGGCTGGGGGTGTATATAATCAGGCATATTATGTATGAACATATCTCTCTGTAAAATCCTTCAGGATATAGACCGTTTATGTAAGTACTGCTGAAGTGGATATTTTGAGAAAATGGCCTTTAAAATATGTACTGTAATTGGCAAAAAAGACACAAACTGACAAAGTGCAACTAAAGAAACTTTTGAAAGTGCATCTTGGATGTTTCCTGTACAGTAGATCGAATAAATAATAATAAAAAAGAAAAACAGCAACACCAAAATGCCAAAAAAAAAATAAAATAATAAAATCTTAAAATTGGCAGATCATCAAAAAACCTCAAATCTCAAAATTGGCAGAGAATCAAAAAAAGCCGTTTTTGCCTGCAGTGTCTCACCTTAAAAGTAGAAGTAAGTAATAAATAAATAAATTCTTGCTTCACTCTGATCACATCCTCTTCTTTAGGGTGGCAAACCTCACCTCACCACATGTCACCATTGTAGCTAAACCCATGTTCAGCCTCAGACCAATAATGAGAGGTTTGTGGTGAGTTCGCCTGTTTTTTAAGCACTTAACTAGTTGCAATCACCAAAGCCGTGTCCTCTGTCTCCAATGCCTGCAGAACGTAAACATTTATGCCTCTACATGCTCCCTAGTGTTCCTCCCTCCAACCAGAATCCATTAGCCCACATTTTTCTCAGCAGCTTCTCTATACCACAACTGCTTAAGCAAGCTCTCCCAGACAGTTTCGTGTCTGGACAACAAATTAGCCACGCTAAGAGACAGTAGTAGGGGGGTTTGGAAGCAGAACGACACAAAATATTTAGGATCATGTGATATAACAAGCAGATATTTCCTGTCAAAATGGCTGCTGGTGAGAGTGAGTCCCTCATAGCGGTGCGTCACAGTGTTTGACCTGAATCTGACAGACAGAGTTCTGTATTTTAATATGACTTGCTCAGAAATTGAAGATGGAGCATCCAGACCAGAGATATCATGTACACAAAAATTTTGGGAGCATCAAGTTCATGTTATGTTGTATGTTGATGTTGTTTTAAGGGTAAAATCAAACCCATTATTGCTTTCATTTCTGTGTCAGAAGACATAGATTGTCCCTTGAGATGGAGAAAAAAAATATCCGTGCACTTTTCCTCTCTAACACCTGGGTCCTTCACAAGCAAGCTGTTATTCTCTCTCTCTTTTTCATTAAGTTTTTTTTTTTTTTTTTTAGGAAACAAGGAATATAATCTAGATGTGAAACTACATTTATTTATATACAGTTGAAGTCAGAAATATTAGCCCCCTTGAATTATTAGCCCCCTGTATATTTTCCCCCAATTTCTGTTTAACAGAAAGATTTTTTCAACACATGTCTAAACAAAATAGTTTCTAATAACTGATTTATTTTATCTTTACCATGATGACAGTACATATTACTAAATACTAAATAATGTTAAGACACCTCTGTACAGCTTAAAGGGCAATTTAAAGGCTTATTTAGGCTAAATAGGTCATCAAGGCAAGTTGGGGTATTTAGGCAAGTGATTGTATAACAGTGTTTTGTTCTGTAGACAATCGAAAAAATATAGCTAATTTAAATAGATATAAAGCAAGGTGCATTATAGTTAACGAAAATGAACGAAAAAAACGTATGCTGGATAAATAGGTGGTTCATTCCACTGTGGCGACCCCAGATTAATAAAGGGACTAAGCTGAAAAGAAAATGAATGAATGAAGCATCACATGTTGAGCAAGTCCATGAATGAAGAAAATACTATTTATAAGACTTTTATTTTCACCATCACCACTCATGAATGTTGTTGAACTTAAGTGTGCAAGGTTACCATAGAAACATAAGTTGTTTGCCCTTTATTGGCGTCGTAATTTAAGTTTATCCACAGTGCCACACACGGGCATTGGTCAAAACGTGCTTTTATTGTTAACTGAGCTTTTATTCATTTTGCTGTGAAAATTACAATAAAAAAGGAATTGTAATTGTATTTTCGATAGGAAACAGATTTCTGGTGATGGTTATAATTTTTTAAACCATAAAATATCATTGAAGGAAGACAGCTGGAGAGCCACGTATTTTTGGTCAAAGAGCCACAGGTTCCCTACCACTGTTCTGAGTGAACCGGTTGAACTAGTTCGCCAAATCGAACTGAATCATTTGAAACAATTTGCGTCTCCAGTATGCACTCTTATCCACAAACTACTTACTTTTTAACATGCCTGATACCCCCTCTGACTTGAAATAAACAAATATATACAGTTATTCCGTCATTAGAACATTACACTGAGATCAGATTTGAAAAGCTGTGAACCGATAATACTGCGCATGCGTGATTCAGCAGATGGTGAACCGAACACAAACAGTACATGACAGCCTGCTGTGACTGAACTAACTTAAATTTGATCAACAACAGCACAGGTAAACCGAGGGCTTAAATGAAAGGGTCTGGGAAAAAAAACAACATAAGTTTATTTCATAACAGAAAATCATAACAGAAAGTATTTATATTATATGTTAGGCACCTAGGGTCTGAGAGCAACGGAATTTCGATTCTCTGTATGTCCTGTACATGTGGTTGAATTGACAGTAAAGCTGACTTTAACTTTGACTTTGATAATGGATTTTAAATAAGTGAATCATGCTCCAGATTGGTTGCAAAACTTAACTGTAACTTTTCAGATCATGATGTTTGACTGAAATTATGATTGCTGACTACATAATGTTGGTATGTTGAGTCCTAACATCGGAGGATTGTCGCAAAAGATCTGGTTTGCGTTAAAGATCTGAACTTCCCATCATTACTGTATCTAACCTGAGAAGCTGCCTTGCACTTATATTTTACTTAAGGCTGCTTTCTTGTGGGCTGTTGTATTTGAATTTGAGGATGGGTAGATGGTAGTGGTCAATGATAGGGGCCATGTGTTCTCTGAATACATGTTTCAAAAAAATGTATGGTTGAGTTTTTATTATACAATATTTATTCTGATTATTTTGAATCTTGCACCATAGCAAATATCCTGATTTAGAAAAAAACTAAAACTAATAAAAAATAAACTAAAACTAAGTGATTTCAAAATATAAAAACTATTAAAAACTAGTAAGTCTGCCTCTAAAAACTAATTAAAGCTAACTGAATTTGAAAACAAAAAGTCAAAATTAAACTAAAACTAATGAAAAATCCCAAACTATTATAACCTTGGCTTAAAGTGGCTGATAATTTTGACCTTAAAATGTTTATTAAAAAATTCAAAACTTTTATTCTAGCCAAAAAAAGCAAACAAAACTTTTTTTTTCCAGAAGAAAAAAATATTATCTGAAATACTGTGAAAAATTCCTTGCTCTGTTAAACATCCTTTGGCAAATATTTTAAAAAGAAAGAAAATTCAAAGGGAGGGCTAATAATTCTGGCTTCAACTGCATGTAACTATTTCATTATGTGTACTGTGTTTTATTGCAAATAGCAACATCTTTTATACAGTCATTTCTGGTTCTTGAATATCATTGGCTGACAGCTGTGCAATATCCTGCTAGTATCAGTACTCTTCCAGACTCTTCAACCATGTCTATCTCTTCGCCCGCAGCGAGTGATTAGCAGGCTAAACTCTCTATAGTTACACAAAAAATGTTTGTATTACAGAACCGCAGTGTGAAGTAGTGATTGGCAGTTTGACATTACATTGTTTTGCAATCAGATGGCAACAGAGTCCGTATTATATCAGTTCTTAAGTCAACAATTCAGAGCAAAACCAATACCTATTGAACTTTACTGCATAGAAGAAGAGCAACCACTGAACAAGAATAAATGTGAGCTCAGGTGCGCCCTCTTCATTGCGGTTAGATACTGCCTGTCTCACCTCATGTTTTTTCACTGCATTTTAACACTAAATAAGTGACAGACATATGTGGAATATATTACATATTATATGGAAAGCGAGGACATATAATAAAAATGTCTAGAATGTATAAAAACATTTTAATGAAGCCTTACATTGATAGCATACACTAAGTGAGCAAAAGGGGCGGGCTCAAGCCAGTTTGCAATGGATTGCGCAATCTGACGAGAGGCTCAGCTCAGGCTGCCTCAGCTCACTTCCTACGCTATAATTGAACAAGAAATACGCAAAACACAGATATTTTGATCATAAAAATTATTGAAATCCTTTGAATCATACAGAAATTCCATCAATAGCACAGATCAGTTAAAAAAATAATGATTTTATCATTAGTATACATCTTATGATGGCAGGTAAGGATGATGACAGGTGAGGCCCTGCCTACACTGACCGCACGTCCCTGCTGTATTCCTAATGTATAGCAATTTAGTAGTTTTTGCTTTGTTTTGACATTTATGCAGTTAATGTTTGCAAATACCTGGGTGTGACAGAGAAATAATGTAGATTAATGTTGTTTTATGCCATTCTTGTATGCATTATGAGACATTCTACCAGAAACGTGCATTTTCACTTATAAAAAATGTGACAGGGCCTGACATAAGCTTGACGTTTTTAAAAAAATCATACAAAACCAAGCATAAAATCTGATAGAACGCATCCTTGATCACTGTCAGCTTATTTTCTGTCAAATGATGTCACTTTCGAGTTATAGCCTTAAACATGTATTGCATTTTATGTTAAATGTAATGCAAATGTAACAGGACTGACTGAAACATGGGGACAATTGTACATTTATTTGTATTATATATTTGTTGTATTTATTTGTAGAATTGATTGATAATTTCATGTTTTTAATCAATTGATGTGAACGATAACAACTTAAACTTGCCATTGAAGTTTATTTTTCTTCTAAATAACAGTTTTTAGCATAACAAACTATTAAAGCTGTAGGTTCAGTTAGGCTGAGACTAGGACAATGACCTGTTTTGTACATTTGTAAAATGTTTTTAAATAAAGAACAACAATCTGAGAACCAATTGAATGACATATTCCTTTACAGAACAACTCACAGAAATCAACCATCAGTCCAGAAATGTTAGAAATGTTTGGGATCAAATACTTTTTATTCACTGTATTTATATTTTTATTTCATGGACAGATGATGTAAGTTTCAAGTAGAATGTCGCTTAAATTCTTAATATGTGAGCAAGACTCTCAGTTTTGTCATATTTAAGAAATTACAGTATTATTCAAGGAAACATTTCAGATGCTAGTTCTAAAGTGAATAGTGAATTAGAATAGTAAATAGTAGAATAGTAAAGTAAATTTAGATTGTCAGCTGCTAGTGTGAATCCGTGGTGAAAGAAAATAGTTCCTCAAACATGGTTGATTTTATTTTTCATAAACAATTCGGCCGAACTGTTCTCAATATCACTCATATTACTCATATTTGCACCCACAAAAACATCTGCACATCTCCACAGAGACTTGAATATAAAGCCTGCTTTAGAAAAGCAAAGATATTTAAATAAACAGGAGAAATGTGTTGACAGACAGTGAGAGTGAGGGACACTGACAAAGACTACAGCGTTTTGCTGTCAAAGGCACACGGAAATCAAAAGGAATTCAAGGTGAAATAAACATAGCACATGAAAACAATTAGTCTGAGTGAAAAGAGAAGCTCTTCTCGTGAAGGACGTCGACACAGCACTTCTTCGGCTGTGACTAAGGACTCATTATGTGTTTCTGACAGCAGCGTGCTGAAGCTCCATCCTCAGGCTCTGGCATTTCCACCTCTTTTCTCTCTCTGTAGTTGGAGAATAGGACATTAAGTCATGCCCCGCTGGGAAATTACAGTGTGAGGCTACAAGCCCCCTATCACAGAATGCAAATATACACCGCACGTCTCAAATGTGGAGAGACAACAGATTTGACTGGCACATTGAATGGTGCACCTGGAATAAACTGGATAGCACTGGTGCGACAGTGCTAATTAACAGCATCCTAGTTTTATTGGTTAACATGCTCAACCGTTCAATTTGTACTCGTGTAAACTGCCACAAACAATTAATATTCTGTTAAACCCATCGGTGCTCTGAGAAGTCGGTACACTCAAGTCCAATATTGTTAATTAGCTTTTCACCACCGGAGAATAATTATTTAACATAAACTTTGCCAGCAATTTGAGTGAACAGTGATTTGTGCTTTGACAGTTGGTTCGTTTACATGGACACCAGTAATTTATTATTTACCTTATTCTGAATAAAACAGTAGTGTGATTAAAGTGTTTACATGAGTTGCTTTTAAAATATTCATGTTATGATCTTGTTCAACACAATCTCACTGCAATTTGTAACTTTTTGATTTAGTAGATCATTTGTATGATTTGGTATGATCTCATTTCTACAATTTAGTATAATTTGTTCATCACACAATGACGGTTGAGTTTAGGGGCGGGGTTGCGTGCCATGCCTTCTTTTTAAAATCGGATGAATCACAAAATTACTCAACTCTTATGAATTTGTACGAATTAGCCACTAATCTGACAAAACGTAAAATACTTACATTTTCTCGTGAGATCAGGCTGTCTTGTTTACATGTTATAGTACATATATCAAATATTAGTATTCATAAAGGCGTTAGCATCTGACATTCCCTTCATAATTTCATTTATCAACATACATTTTGTCTTTCTTATGGTGCCATTTACAGTTTTTGGTTTTATATTTTTATTTTGTGAAAGCTCCAAGTGCAGTTAAAGAGATCGTTCACCCAGAATTTAATTTCTGGAATCTTTTGCTCATCCTCCACTTGTTCCAAATCATTCATTTTCCTTCGGCTTAGTCCCTTTATTCATCAGGAGTCGCCACAGCAGAATGAACCACCAACTTATCCAGCATATGTTTTACAGAGCGGATGCCCTTCCAGCTGCAACCCAGTATTGGGAAACATCCATATACACTCATTTACACTCATACAATACAACCAATTTAGCTTATTCAATTCATCTACAGCGCATATCTTTAGACTTTGGGAAAACCGGTACCCGGAGGAAACCCAACACGGTGAGAACATGCAAACTCCACACAGAAATGCCAACTGACCTAGCCAGCACTCCAACGAGTTACCTTCTTGCTCTGAGGCGACAGTGCTGACCACTGAGCCACCGTGCTGCCCCGTTCCAAGTGAGTTTGATGGGTTTTTTTGGGGGGTTTTTTTGTGTTGAATATAAAAGAAGATACTTTGAAGAATGTTCTAAAGTTCGAAACCTGTAACCATTTACTTCCATTGTTATTGTTTTTCCTACTATGAATGTCAATAGTTACAGGTTTCCAACATTCTTCAAAATATTTTCTTTTGTGTTCAACAGAAAAAAAAGTCAGGTTTGGAACAAGTAGAAGATGAGTGAATGATGGCAGAATTTTAGCTACTCTTTAATTATTTGCCACACTATACTGTACAAGCAAACAGATGATGATGCATGCAAATTATAGTTCAAAGCATTAATGCTTTTTTGATTGCTGTCAAATTCCAAAACATTTTTGATTGTTCAGCTCTGTTTTCCGACGGATCCTTTTTGCCTCATAAAGCCTATGCATAAAGCCTGTAAAAAAAATTATAAATAATAAATATTGGCTAAAAATATTAAGATAAACTTTGTATAATAAAAAAATGTAGTTGACACCTGATTAAGTTATTAAAATAGGTTAAAGCAGCATAAAAATATTTGTTGTCTTGACTTTTTGTCATTAAAGTGTATAGTAAGGAGTTGCAGGTATTAATTCTGTTTTGCCCGTATAATAATAACAATAATAATTCCTTACATTTCTATACCGCTTTTCTGGACACTCAAAGCACTTTACACATTGGGGGTGGACGGGGGGAATCTCCTCATCCATCACCAGTGTGCAGCATCCACCTGGATGGCAGTCATATTGTGCCAGACCACACACCAGCTGATTGGTGGAGAGGAAACAGAGTGATGAAGCCAATTATGCAGCTTGTAAGGAGGCCAGTGAGCAAATTTGGCCAGGATACCGGTGTTGAACCCCTACTCTTTATCGAAGGACATCCTGGCATTTTTTAACAACCACAGAGAGTCGGGAACTTAAATGAACATCTCATCCGAAAAACAGCACTCACTGAGCAGTAAAGAGTCCACATCAATATACTGGGGCATTAGGACCCACACAGACTGCATGTTGAGTGCCCCCTACTGGTCTCACTAACAGCACTTCCGGCAGCAACTTAGCTTTCCCATGTGGCCTCCCATCCAGGTACTAACTAGGCGCAGCCCTGCTCAGCTTCAGTGGGTGACCACGTGAGAGTTACAGAGAGTTGGCTGCCGGCAATAGTATACAATTTTTTTATATAATAAGTATTTTATTTCTCATTCTCAAAGTGCAACAAAGAACCACAGTTTAATCTAAAACTGTTCTTTAATGTTCAACCAAAGACAAAAGTCACCCAGGCATCAGAGTTTCATTATTAACATCTCCAACCGTTCAATTTGTACTCCTGTAAGCTGCCACAAACAATTAATATTCTGTGAAACCTGTCGGTGCTCTGAGACGTCAGCACACTCAAGTCCAATATTGTTAATTATCGTCTTGCCACCGGAGAACAATTATTTTAATCAAGGCAGAGTCTATAATAGATAGGTACGCTAGTGCTCTGGGTGCTGTGTTAGTTGTCGGAGAGCGCATTTACTCATTGCTATCTACAAAACAGCCATTTTATTAAGCACTAAAGTGTCCAGCTGAGTGCAGCGAGTGGTAGGATGCCATTTGTCGAATTTACCTGGCATGTGATGTTTTAACAACTGCAGGGTTATGCATTCACTTGTAGCTATCAAAAGTGTCTCTAGGTAGGGAGGCAGCTGCATTACCTGCTGAGAGAAAGAGCTGAAAAACATGGGCCCTCCAAGAGGTTTGACTATGTGATTGTGCAACTCCAGCCCAGCAGACTTATTATAGGAAGTCACAGAGTGTGAAAGTAATGGTTTTAATGAAGTTAAGAAGATCCAAGGTGGCTGCATATTCAATATATAGCAACCTACTGTATGGGTGTCTAATGAACACTTAAAAAAAAGAATACATATGATCAGTAAGTAATGACAACATTAAAACAGTACAAGTTTCAGCTTGATATTTTAAAGGCAATATATGTCATTTCACCACTAGATGGTGCATATTTACAACAAATAAATGCATAGTTTGATGATGCAGTGACTAAGTGTAGAATCATGGGTGTTGTTGTCTTCATTACATCCTACAGGACTTGGAAGAGGTAAAGTATCCACAACTTATGATCAAACAGGGGACAAGTGGAGAGCATCCTCACTACTTGCATTATGGTGTGGTATGGAAATGCCAACCAGGCAGAGAGGAAGGCTCTCCAGAGGATTGTCAAGACTGCAGAGAGGATCATTATGCATTATGGGCTGATCTTCCTTCCATGGACTTTCTGTACAATACACGTTGCAAAAATAAAAAAAATAAAAAAACAGGCCCTAAACATCACCAGAGACACTCTGCTCACTTGTTACTCAGGTACAAATGTACAACCTGAGAAAAAAGAGAGCAGACCGTTTTATCACATGCAGGATTCTCTTTTATAATAGCTTTTTTCCTGCAACAGTAAGAGTAATGGCAAAAATTTCATAGGAAGTAGATCAGTGGGAAGAATCCAGACTGACTTAATTGAAAAGGACCCAAGTGCAATATAGACATGTTTGAGTGCGTTAGTATGTTTTGTATATGTAGGTTTTATGTCTTATGTGTGTTGTTTAACAAGCTGCTCTTATTGACTTTGCACAATATTCCTCTGTACTCACAGGGCAGGTACATATACTGTAGCAAATATTCAATTCAATTTTCAATTCATGTTTATTTCTATAGCGCTTTTACAATGTAGATTGTGTCAAAGCAGCTTAACATAGACGTTCTAATAAATTGAGAGTGTGTCAGTCCAGTTTTCAGAGTTGAAGGTCAGTTTAGTTCAGTTTAGTGTGGTTTAAATTTCACTACTGAAAGTCCAAACAATGAAGAGCAAATCCATCGAAATAACAGTCTTTACCTGACTTGACTTGGTAGTATTAAATAGAGTAAGTCAGAAAGTCCTTCAAGAAAGTCATTGTTGATGAAAGAGGAGTGTGACAAGGCACAAAAAAAACAGCAAAGCTTTTATTGTCACATTCGACTACTTGCTTAAGTGATCATGTGAGGAAGAAGCATTGCTGTTTTAGCACACTAAATACGTTATAAGATTTTGTTATAATGCTGCTCTGTGTAGTCTAATAAAACATACAACATATTAAAGTTTCCATGCTTTCTTTAAAACCACACTGGAAATCCAATGTGTACGATGATTTTAGCATAGCCATACAGGACATGGTCCTTTTCACTAATTAAAATTGATCAATTGATTCACCTAAAAACATTAAGGCGACAACTATTTTTGACTGTTTCAGATTTTTAGATTTAGAAAACAGTTTAGATGCTGCAAATG
>CAIGQZ010029760.1:0-11618 GCA_903798205.1 Danio tinwini | reverse complement strand
CTGATTCTGATTCTGAGAGAAAACTCTCCGTAGAGGGAACAGGCACAGAAGACTACAGTTTGTAAAAAAAAAAAAAAAATAGGCAAATAGTATGTAAAAAGGTTAAAAAAAACTAAGAAGCCAACAAACAGAAACATCTTCGTCGAGGGAATAGACTCTTATCATAAGGGTGTAATTACAATGACACCCGACAGGAGGCGATACCGCAAAATGCAGTAACCTGGGTCAATACACCCGCGAGGAAGCGCAAGCACTTCGGGGCAGGCAAGGGTTGGAAGATGGCTCACTGGACTCGGGGAGGACCATCTCTATTATCACTCTTACAGATAAGCTTAAACAAAAGGGCCAGAGTTAACAGTTAACTCTGCAGCCTTTGTTCATGTTGAAAAAAACAACTGAATTTCCACAAGTTCCTGACTTTACTGTTGATCACTACAGCAGGTTCGTAAACTGGACCTCAGTTTTATTGGCATATCAATTGCCTGGAACTGTTGGCAGTGTTTCTTGCTCTCTACCTGTTCCTACTGGTGCTGAAACAAAAACACTTGCTTGTTTGGACAGACAGCATGACTGCAGTGGTGTATATCAACTGTATGGGCGTATTTTCCCCAATGAGCCTGCTTGCACAGGCCCTGTTCAGGGTCAGGGATGATAAAGAACAGTTCTTGCTTGTTGTGCCACCATGAGTTTTCCAACTCAAACTCCTCACAAACGAACTCTCCTTGACGAATTCCTGTGAGGAAGCACTTCCTTTCTCAGGCATGGGCACCATCTGGCACCAGCACGAGTTTCCAGAACCCCCAAGGGATGTTTCTAGATGGAGCACAGAAGACTTGGTGACCTACCGGTGTCAGTATTTAACACCATCACTCAGGCTAGAGCACCCTCAATGAGGCATAGCTTGCCCTGAAGTGGTGTGCTTCTCGCAGAGAAGAACCCTGAACTTGTCAGATCAGTGTTATCCTTCAGTTTGCTGGAGTGGGGGTTGTTACCCTTTACACTTGCATTGCTGCCATCTCTGTTCACTAAGAAAAATGTAATCCTCCTACGCTCCCCCACCTCTCATGCCCTTTTGGTGTCTCTCTGTAGCCCCAGCGGTCTGCAGCAAGGTCTTTTTGAACCACTTGATTCAATATCTTTTCAAATTTCTGGGTCAGCAATCCCTGCTAATTTCTGTGTCGCTAACTGAAAATGCCTCCGGATTTCCAACCCTCCTGATCGATCCTGAAGACCCAGCCCTTTCTTTGCTGTGTTCTGTTTGCACACTTCGCTGTGATGTGACTGCACTAAAGCATAAGCCTCTAAGCAACTTTTTCTGTTATGGTCAGCAGAAGAGAAATGCCATATCAAATCAGATGTTGGCCCACTGAATAGTTGATGCCATCCCTTATTAGTACCAGGGTGAGCCATGTCCCCCAGGAGTGACAGCACACTTAATGGGTCACGAAACAGCAAAACACATTTTTTGAGCTGTTGACAGTCATATATGTGTCCCACGCTGCTATAAACACTATTAGGACACATATATTTCACAAAAAAGTGAAAATTGGTTGTTTTTGCATTATTTTGAGTAAATTCGTTCTTCCGGTTTAAAACAAATTTTTTAAGCTGTGTCACAGCCATGAGATACTTGCGTGTAAATCCAACGTGGAGAGCTGTCTGCACCTGCGAGAACATTGTGACGTCTCTGAGGATGCGGCATTAACTCATGAGAAAGACTTTGTTCAAATCAATCAGTGCGCTCTATTGTGTATGCAGTGCAAATTCATTAATATGCATGATCACTTCGGAGACTGTTTACCTGTTACAGTGTTCAGATGACAGAGAGACGCCACGTTGTGTTGCCAAAACAAGTGAAAGAACTAGAATTTGGAGACACGGGTTGTCAGTGTTGCATTTATTAGTGTGCTGCAACGAAGGTTTTGTTTTCATTTTCCCTCTATGACAGTGCTGCTGGACTCACGTGTGGATTACAGTGCACATGCCACACGACAGAAATGCGTTTGTAAGGAACATTTTTTACCCGAGAGCTTTTTGCATCTGGAAATGGTGAAATCTATATTTGCCACTCACCTCCTTTTTAAAAAAAGACACAACTCTAGTGTGATTGTCCTGTCTTGACAGATTTGGTAAGTGTGTGCAGTGCAGTGCCCTTTGTTTAACTCAGATGGCAAAGTTACTTCGTATAGTCAGCATTGCTCTTTCTGCTGATAAGTTGCATAAGTCTCATTAGTCACGGGCGACATGCAGGAAATGTTCCTGAATAAAAAGTTAAAGTGCCAAACTGCAGTTAAAGTCGACAAATTAATAATTTGGCAAGTAATTCGATTACTGATGTCCATGTAAACAGAGTCACTCTCTTTCTCCCCTGCGTCTGTGTGCCCAAACGGAAACTCCCATATTTACAAACCCTTTCCTCTTTCCCTCCCCCAACACTCCCACCTAAACAGAGCTGGACACGCCCACTTCATTGACTTTTTCCAAACTAGAGGTGTGAAAACACCCTGCTGAGACAGGGGGGTTTCATGGCCCTTTAACAAAGACCATTGCCTCCTCTTGGGCATTAGCACACGGCACCTATCTAAGAGATTCTGTAGAGCTGTGGGCTGGGCGACACCTAACACATTCATGACAGTCTATAATCTTTGGGTGCAGCTGGTTTCCTTTTGATTACTAGATAATTCTGGTCAATCAGGAGAAAATTGAGCGCTGTGTCCAAAAACGCTTGCTGCGCCATTCTTTCTAACCAGAAGTGCACTCTAATCTGCTTTGTGAGTTCCCCATCTGGCAAACCCTAGAGAGTTCCTCCGAGGCCCCCAACATCTGACTCAGTGGAGGAGCATTGTGCCCTGCCCAGTACAATGTCTGGTATGCCCAATCTGTCTACCTGCGTGCTGGGGATCGGTGCCAGCTATACGTGATCCTTGTTGGTGATCTTATATGCATCATTTTAGCCCATTTTCTAATATTTCAACCAGGTCTCCCCATTGGGTAGCAGGTAGCCTCCGTAGCATCCTTCCCCTTCAGGACTGGCACGCCTCCCCAATCCCTAGGCTACAGTTAGCTAGGTAAAAAGATAATATATAACCCCCTAAATTCGAAATTATTCCCATATTTTGTTAATTTAAGAGCCTGGGGACTTTTGAAGGTTGCGTCTTTGGTGATATTGTGTGCTCACACTCTGCACATGTCTCCGTTCCCTCCTTCTGGGAAAATGGTTTACTGACGTAATCAGGACAATTTCTCATGTCATGATGTTGCTGACTATCTTGACTATCTATTTTGGTAGTGTTTAAATGGATTTTACTTCATTATCATCATAATGATGCAAAGAGTTCATGTGCCTTCACACACAGCTGCATATAACAAGTGTTCCTCAAGGCAGCAAGTGCACACAAATGCACTTACTCATTAAAAATGATAATCAGTAGGCAATGCTTGTATTTTTGTGTTTATATTAATTATAGAGTACAGGGACTTTCGGTATGATGGTGTATATATTAGACATTTTACATCTCTACTGTGAACAATTTTGGTCACATTATGTCTTATGGCAGGCACCAAAATAAAAAAAAAATTGTGGAGGTTAACAATAAAACTAAAGCCTATTTTTCATCTAAGTGTAGCCTAAATGTATTGGATGTAAAAAAAAAGGTAAAACCATGTGTAAGTTATGAAAAAGTTAGGGATGCACCGATCCCGATACTTGAATCGGATATCGGTTCGATATTGCATATTTTTGCTGGATCGGGTATCGGCCAGCTGGTACCGATCCAAATCTGATCTTGTGCGTGCTCTATATTCTGTGTAATTTATAAGCCAACAAAAGCCATGAAGGAAGCCTATTATAAGGCACTAGAAAGTTGTCACGTAGACATACTATATCCTAAATGTTTTGAAGCCATTCTTTAGTTTAATGTGAAGTACAGATGAATATTCACGTGGTTAAATTCATGTCCACTTCAGAGCTTCCCGCCGTTGCGCCTGTCAATCATTCTCCGTTCATTCGCAATTCAAACTGCGTGTCGCGTTCATGACAACACGAAAAACTTCCCAAGACTATTATTTCCTGTTAGTTTTAATAATCAGTGGAGAAATGCAATTAGTTCTGCATTAAATGGGTACAATTTTTACCTGCAACATGGAGATCATTGCTGTTTCTAAATCACGCGCTGTGTCTGTTAGATCAGCAGATCACATTCACTACACTGGAGTAGGGTTAGGCTATTACCTGCGCTTCACACACAAAGTATGCCTACCTGAAACTTAAAATTAGAAAAGGCTCTATAATACATTGGACATCCTCAACGCACTGATTTCTCCCCTTTGTTTTGTTGTTTTAGAAGTGTCCGTATACCGGAGGGCTGCACGCTGTGTCTCAGTGATGCAATTGCTTCATTCAGGCACCGGCTGCGCAGACGCGACATCCCTTGTTCCTTCCACGAATGTTTGTTCCTTCTTATGTTTGTGTCGCGAAAAGTTTGTAAAGCCTGGCTCATTGTGGTTTAGTTGATTAAATTATTGAAAGTGAAAATGATGGTCCGGCGCATATGAATTGTTATTAACAGAAAATTATTTAGCCTAATATAGGCTACTCTGAACCTGTGAATATTTCACTGTAATCTTATATATATTAACATTTTATTTAACAGACCAGTTTGTCAGATTGTGCGCTAAAGCATTTAAGCGGACCTTGTTTTGAACTTCAAATAAATATTCTTGTTTATTTTGTAGATAACTGACCAAAAATACATTAAAATAACCAAAATTATACCAAACAAAGTTTGTTTCAAAAAGATAATTTTTCAGTTAAAAAATATTTTTTCAGACATGTTTTCAGTTTCTCCGTCTCACTCACGGCGAGTTTAGGCGAGGGAGTATTTATTAAGTAAAACTGCCCTCAAGACAGTTTAGTTTAGACTGCTTTAGCTAAACCTGTAGGAACATATCACGCTTTGCTAAAAGGCTGTTTATTTTACCAATGATTAGGGTCAATAGTGGTAGCTTATTACAGATTTCAAAGAAAAATCTTAATATTAAAAAGGAAACGTAAGCTGGACCACAACAGATCAGATCAATGTCATAATGAATGCTCAAATAATATAGCCCATAGTTTATAGCAAGCATCATGCTTAGTTAGATTGTGCCATCTGTCATCTACAGTAGACCTATAGGTCTGTTATTTTTTTTACTAAAAAAGAAATATTATTTGAGTTTTTCACCAGAACTATAGAAACTCTATTATGTTAAAAAAAAAAAAAAAAAAAAAAAACAGCACAATATTGGGATCGGATTTGTATCGTTCGATACTCAGAATTTTGGTATCGAGATCGGATCGGTTTCAAAAAAACGGTATCGGTGCATCCCTAGAAAAAGTTATCTGTATTTATTTGCATAAAAAACATATGCTGGATAAGTTGGTGGTTCATTCCGCTGTGGCGACCCCTGATGAAGGGACTAAGCTGAAAGGAAAATGAATAAATTTACATTTTAAGGAAGTTTACAACTGCTTTAGATTGATTGTATTGATTTATTTTTTCATTTATTCAATAATTTATAATTTTATATTTGTTGTTTTTGTAGGAATTGCCATTGTATTGTTCAGGTGGTCTGCGTTTTTTCTGGGATAATAAATTTGATCATGCAATGGTGGCTTTCCTTGACTGTGTCCAGCAATTTAAAGAGGAGGTGGAGAAGGATGACACAGGCTTCTGTTTGCCATACAGGTGAGAATATTTAGAAAACAAATATAATAACAAAAATGGCAGATCACTTCAGATCACCTGGCTTTTAGAAAATGTATTCTCAAAAAAGACAGGCCATATTAATTAAGCCATAGATGGACAAATTATTCTGCAGATATGTGGTGATTTTGAGACGATTGTCATTTACTGATTTCTATGACAGAGTAAAAAAAAGTCCTATAAAAGCAGGCTTTTTCTTTGTTTGTTTGTGCACTTAAAATTCTCTTTGTCTTTTGTAATTAGAATGGATGTGGACAAAGGAAAGATTGAGGACACAGGAGGAAGCGGAGGTTCTTACTCTATTAAGACTCAGTTTAACTCAGAGGAACAGTGGACCAAAGCTCTCAAGTTCATGCTCACTAACCTGAAGTGGGGTTTAGCCTGGGTTTCATCTCAGTTTTACAACCGATAGATTTGGCTTGACTCAGACCTAATGGCTAAAAGAAAGCACATGAAATCTTCACCTTACAATGATGGATGGTAATCTTTGTACTCTTAAATTTAAACCACAATAATTTAGTTTGAAAACAGAAATTGAATATTTGAAAACAGAAAATTGTATATAGTTAAAAACCAGTATTAATAATTTTTGTTTGTTATATTTCATCAGGTAAAGGTATCCGAAATGTAAAGATGGAGTGGAAAGATGTTTGTTTTGTTTTTTATTTTGTTGGGTTTTAACCTTTACCTTCTAATTTTGGAACTTATAGTCTGTAAAACTATAAAAGCTGTGGGTTTGTGGTCTTAGATGTAGTACATTTGCTGTAGTATATATGTTTAGGTTTACTAACAACTTGTTTACAAAGAGCTAAGTAGCCAGTTGCAGGATTATGCCATTTCTGTTTTGAATTAGAAATTACAAGTTAGAAACATCATAAGCAATTTAAATATTTGTGTAAAAAACTGTTAATAAAAAAAAAATTGTCAATGTTTATCAAGTCTTCTTAATTTTTCTGCCTTGTTTTAAATTAGGAAAAATGTCATCAGTAGTTTACAGCATAATACAAAAAGATGTTTTACTGATATAAATATATTTTTTATTTAGAGCATTTTCTGAATAAAAAAAATGTTTTCAGACATGTTTATATACACATTTTTATAGTACACAATAGTGATGCGCGGATGGCGGTTATATCCGCGGGCGCTGCGAATAATCCGCGGGTCAGGTAATAAAAAATACATTATGATTAATTGCGGGTGGGTCGCGGGTTATAGCAGTTGACCAGCACAAAAGCAGAGAGTGGACTTTGCTGAATGTGAAGATAAGAGAGCCGCCCAAAATAATGGATGAAGTGCAAGAGTACTGTGCAAACTTTTAGTTAGAGGAGTCATCAGAGGAAAATCTGCTATCATTCTGGGAGAAACAAGATCACTTATTTACACGACTGTAGCGCGGTGCACGCAAACTCTCATTTAGTGCAGCCCCAATCCAGGCACAGTAGATGCTATTCTGTTTCTGCACAGTGCAAAGAAAAAGGCCAAGTAAACATAGGCCTTTTAGTGGCGCCGTTTTTGTTCTCTTTTTCCTGTATATGTAAAAGCTAAATCTGCTGTTAATAAAGAACGATCCACAGTGACCTATCATCTCGCTTAAAACAAAGAATTAGAATTATTAAAGTGTTGATCGGGTGCGGATATATATATCAGATAAAATAATATGTGCGGGCGGGTGGCGGGTGGATGATTAGAATGAAGGAGCGGATTCGGGTGACATTTCAGCTGATCCGCACATCTCTAGTACACAATAACAATATTTTCTGGAAAAAAGGCTCTAAATTACAATATTTAAATTTGAAATTATTATCTGACTGGCTCAGTGATTACTGTTACAGGAAGAAGGTTTGAGTTCCGGCTGGACAGGGAGGTCTTTCGGTGTGAAGTTTGCATGTTCTCCCCATGTCTATGTGAGTTTCCTCTGAGTGCATCAGTTTCCTCCACAGTCCAAAGAGATGTGGTACAGGTGAATTGGATGAACTAAATTGGCTGTAGTGCAGGGTTATTCAATTAGTTTGTCATGGGGGCCAGTTCATGAAACGTATCTCAAATGAAGGGCCAGAGAGATACTGTATGGCTTGCAATATAAGTGATGACACAACTGCATTTTTGCTCCTTAAGACACCCACATTGGCTTTTTCTACATTAAAATGTTAATACTGTATGTTGTATTTGAAACTACATAATATCAATGTATTGTACCATAGGCTTTTTTTACAAACATATTAAAATGTTTTGTATTTTAGCAGTGCATTGATTAACTAGGCTTTTTGTAAATTCAAACACATTCATGTTATGTTTTGAACTGCATAACAATTAGGGATGCAAAGATTGTAGATTTTGGTTGAACGATTACAGTCTGAAGAATAATCATGTTTCATGGTTATCACATGTAATGTAAATTTAAGCTTTATATTAGCTAAGCATTTAATTCAACTGTTGTTATCATCTGCATTTATACATACATAATCATTTTAATAATAATTCATTTAACATATCTTTTGTTTACATTGCACTGAAAGCCACGCTACAGAGTGAGATGTTTTCTATTCAGTGTGCCCAGCCACGACTCAGGACACTGTTTATGTTTCTGCCGCGCCACAGAGCGTTATCAGAATAGTTTCATTTTAAATAGCATGTCAATGTGCGCGTGTGGTGTGCTGTCGTGGCTCTGAGCGGCGCATCCGGTGTATGACACCCTTTTGTTATAGCCTCAAGCAAGTCGTACACCAGAAGTGCCACGCAGCGGCATGCATTTCTGAATTCTAAACATAGGTTTCTATCAGGGTACACACACCGGCGCCACAAGTCAACGGCTGACCGTGGCGCACAGCCATGACTTAGGGCACTGTTCATATTTCTTCCGCGCCACAGAGCGCCATCTGAATAGTTTAATTTTAAAAATCATGCGAATGTGCGCATCTGGTGTGCGATACTTTCAACTGTCATGTGCGCGCCATGTCACGGCGCATCCGGTGTGTGATGCCCTTCAGTCAAAGTTAATTCAGTGTGCTTGGTTATAAGTCTCGGTGTACAAGCTCGGTGTACAAACTTTACACAGTTGGCTGTAAAACTATACAAAGACACAAATGATTTTGTTGTCTCTGCTTGGTCTGTGTCCGAGTCGTACATGTACGGCTGAATGCTGGTCCTCTCACTCATATTGCTTCTCTCTGTCTGCCTGTCTGTTGCCATACACAAAGTGGGGGAGCTCTTGGCTCCGCCCCCTTGTTAAGTTGGGTGGGAAGTTGAAACTGATTTTCATGTGAAGCAACACGCCCCTAAAACAACGAACTTTGTACACCCCCCCCAAAATGCCATTTTTTAACACAATATATTTAAAAAATCTGAATTGTGTCTTAACCTGAACGGCCGTTTTTTGACTGAAAAATTTTTATTTTTGATGTCTTGGTCACACTAATTGGAGGGCAGGAACAAATTGCCTCGGGGGCCACGTTCGGACCGTGGGCCGCCAATTGAATAGCCCTGCTGTAGTGTATGAGTGTGTGTGCGAATGAAATGTCCCAGCGTTGGGGATTCACGAGAACGTATACTCTCAGTGCTGGGTTGTGACTGGAATATGCAGCTTCAGTCACATAAAACATACGCCAGTGTAATTGGAGGTTCATTTCACTTTTGTGACCCATGATAAATCAGAGACTAAGCTGGAGAAAAGTTAGTATTATCTTACTTTTACAAAATAAAACAAGCACGCCCATTTTCTAGCTCATCATTGGCCTGTTTTCTCTGTGCTATATATAACTGTTTACAGTATTATATCAAGACACATATGAAGTATATTAAACTGCTTCAATCTAAATGATTAGTATCTCTTACAGCAGCTCTTTTGAATCTCTTCTGCAAACAGCATCGTAGGCAGTGGTGTAAAGTAACTAATTACAAATACTCAAAATACAGTAATTGAGTAGTTTTTCTCAGGAATTGTAATTTACTGAGTAGTTTTAAAAATGTGTACTTTTACTTTTCCTTGAGTACATGTTTAGTGCAGTATCTGTACTTTTACTCCACTACTTTCTTTCAACCTGCAGTCACTATTTTTCTTGTCCATGGGGATTAGAAAAATCAGTCCTGAGATTCCTGTCCAATCAAATCACACATACCGTAGAAGGTAAATCGCATCATAATGAACTACCTCAAGATGTGTGCACTTTACATTTGCAGCAAACTAAAAGCGTCCATGAAGATGTTCAAAATCAGCCACAGGACGTCAACATGACGTCTGATTGACGTTAAACTCTAAAGTCATGGTGACTTAGCATTTTGTTTTTAAAATGAAAATCGGGTTGACATCAGAACTCAACTTTAGGCCAATGTCAATGTCTAATGTCCAACCTAAAACCAACCAAATATCAATGTCTATTAATGTTACAGCTTGACATTGTGTGAACGTTACCCCTATGACATCTATCAGACGTTGGATTTTGGTTGCCATACCTGATGGATAAATGTCAGCTTAGGTGAGGTGTTACTTTTGTGCATGTTTGATCTGGGTGATACGGTGCAGTGTAATCTGGGTGGATGGAAGGAGAGTGTGTGTGATGTTGGTTATAGTGCTGAGTACTGGTATGATATGGGTGGAAAGGTGCAGTGTGGGTATAATCTGAGTGGATGGGAGGAGGGCGTGTGTAATCTGGGTGAAAAGGTGGAGTGTGGGATTAATCTGGATAGAAGGGTCATGGTGTGCTCAAATCAAGGAGTCTGAGCTTGATCTGGAAAAGACCTTAGTAGAGGAGGTTTGCTGACAAAAAACTGTGAACATGCTCATGATACGTAACTCATGGGCATGCTGTGCAGCCTGTAATTTGAGCTGAAGCTTTGTGTCATCTGTCTGGGTGAGAGTACTGCTAATCTTCTGCACAAACAGCTCCATTGTGGATTCCAACTTTTTCCATTTTCTCCATATTGTAGATGGACCTTTAAGAACAGAATTTATTTATTGATAGAAAATACGTTTTTGACAGCACATATTTTTTTATGGGCCTGTACATGTACCATTTAACCAGTAAAAATTGTGTGTAAACACACAGTGACAGTTAAAAGTAAAACCCTACCAGTTCCACCTTTCTGCTGATGTGCACCACTTGCTCCTTTGATGAATGAGGTAGGTCCATCGTCACTTGAAGGAGTTGAATTACTGCATGAGGTCTCAGGTGGGTCATGAGATGTATCATAAGAATCATCTAGATAAAAACAAATATTCTCAACACAAAGCAAACAACTAGAACATCAGATAATTGTAAAATAACATGCACATTTTTCAGCATGTCAGCTTTTTTATTACTTTTTACATTAATATTTTATGAGCTATCAAAAACTTTAAAAACACATGGTCAATTAAATGCTCAAAGAAGAGGAGCTTATATAAGGAATAAATGGGCCAGTTTCGCTTGTGTAATGAGAATAAAGTAAATTTACTTGGATGTAAAAAAAGGATGTAAAATATGTTTAAAGCCTTTTAATCTGACATATTTAGCCTAGCCTATATGTTATCTCTTTTAAAACGTATGCATGACAATGAATATCAAGCTTTAATATAATAACTTGTTTATTGTTTCCATGGGCACTAACATCAACAAACACATTTTCTCATCTGGCAACAAAACCGCAACAATAGCAGCAAACATTATTGAGAGGATGAAAATTCATACTTGTAGGAATATCGCAGTGCTGACCATCAAATAAATCTTCGGTGTGGGATCTGTCCAGGGGCCTTATGTACGAAGACTTGCATTGAATTAATACTGAAACATTGCGTATGGACAAATCTGTAAATGTGCGTACGGAGTAAAAAATTCAGATGTATGAAACACTGCGTACGCACATTTACAGATTTGTCCATACGCAATGTTTCAGTATTAA
>CAIGQZ010029756.1:0-14465 GCA_903798205.1 Danio tinwini | reverse complement strand
AATTCGATATCTCGGTGCATCACGGTGCATTGTTGATGCTTTCCATAAATAATTCGATTTTTTTTCTTTACAACACAAGACAAAAAAAATTATTAAAATCTATAAATATGTTTATATTTATATATTACTTGTAATACAATTTTGTCCTTTAATACAAGCAGTAAGATATATGAAGCTGTACCTTTAATTTTACCTGCTCAAAAAAACTTTTAGTGAATGTTTTAGACAAAACTCCAATACATGCACAGAAGACAGCACGAGCATTCATAACAAATAAACTCATGTAAATATTATCCCGCTTGCTTTTTGAGCACTGGCAAGTTCTTATACCCCTATGATTGGTCATTGTCTTCACCCGCTCAACAGAAAGGGCTGCGATTAGAAACAAAATCGCTGTTCACCCATGAGTGATGCGGGAAAAACAGCCGCAGGTCAGTCTATATGTGCATAATACGCGGTTATCAGGTAATCCGTAATAGAATAAATACAATACAATAAACTCGCACCACAGGCACGATTGTGTTTGGATCCACAAGTATCCCTTTAACAGCCGAGAGGAGAGGAAAATTTACCTCACGAACATGCCAACTGGTCTAATGCCCAAAGTGTGTGTGAGAGGTTATGATCTATTACTGAACCGATATCGAATTGTCCCCATCTGCATCACGATGCACTGAAGAAACGATTAATTTTGACACCCCTAATATATATATATATATATATATATATATATATATATATATACTATAACTCAGCATAATTGAGTACACCCCATTTAGAAAATGTTTTTGATCCATTTCTCAGTAAATATAGGCAATATATTTTAGTGCATAACTAAAACAAACAAAACAGATTTATTAAACAGATATATTTATTAAAATAACATTTTAGTCACCATATCTAGAACATAGCCAACATATTTAGAAATTGAAAGATAATACAATTAAATTCAAAGCAAAATAATGCAAAAAAAATATTACAACCTACAAATTTTCAACAAATGTTTTCCTTTTTTCCCCTCTTTTAAAAAAAAAATGTATTCAATATTTTTCTATAACATATAAATTTTGGTGTACTAGTTTTTGGACTGTTATCGTAAGTTATTTTGTTAGATAAAAAAGAGAGATTTGTGAAGGGGTTTACTTATATATGTTGAGCACTGTATATGTATATGTATAGAGGTACACTGTATAGAGGGTAGAAGACGAGACATGGGATTGGGTTCACAAGATTTTTTCAGTATTTTAAGAAATCTTCAATGATGAAATATATAAATGGAAAACGGTCTTTTATTTAACTGATGGAAAAAATCACAAGATGCAAAACTATTCTGGTGCTTTTTAAATCAACTTTAATTAATGTTATTTTACTTTTATTTTGATGAATTCCATGCTGTAAAGGACATGCAAACATTGCAAAATATTTTGCTAATATTTGAATGGAAAATAGATTTTTATTCACCTGAGAAAAAAGTAGTGTTCATAGTGAATGCAAAAGTAATAAATTATTTTATGATACCTGGGACAAACTCTGAAAAGAGCTACTGAATGCAAGTATGAAGTAAGGACTGATAGGAGAGAGTTGCTTTGATGTAATTTGATACTGCATAGGAATAAAAAGAAATAGGAATAAAAAGAAAACATATTTTCCTGGACAGCATAAACGTGTGTTCGGCTTATGCAATAAAGCGGTTACGTCAAACTCACACGCCCAAGCAACTGAGTGACACGCGCAACACAGAGGCCAGCCTGGTTTGCCAGGTGTGTGCAAAGCACTTGATTTGCAGATCTAATCCAATCCTCCCTCTAATTTTCAGTGCTAAATTCACCTTCACACTCCATCATACTCACGTGAAAACTTTTCACATCGACCAGAAATCTTGTCATGATTTAATCTCGCGAGATATATATTTGTGTGTGTGTGTGTTTGTATTTATGTATGTATTTATTTTTTGTCCTGTTGCTTTTGTTTGTTAGTGTTTGATAATGGGGAAAAATTGGAAGCTAGACTAAATTATTTTATTTAAAGTAGAAAAAAAAAACTTTTTCAATATAAATATTTTATAATATAATGTAATATATAATATATTTTATAATAATAAAATATTTTTATCTATGCATATTTATATAAAATTATAAATACTGTATATGTGTGTGTGTGTGTGTGTGTGTGTGTGTAGGTGCAGCGCACTATAGCGAAACAGATCCAGATGGTGACACAGATCGGGAAGGGTCGCTATGGAGAAGTGTGGATGGGAAGATGGAGAGGAGAAAAAGTAGCTGTGAAAGTGTTTTTCACCACAGAGGAGGCCAGCTGGTTCAGAGAGACCGAGATCTATCAGACCGTCCTCATGAGACATGACAATATACTGGGTGAGTAGAACACACTATTACATTCTTGAGGATCCAAAAAAAATCAGTTTTTCCAGTATTTCACATTCATTTCCTTTCATAAACTTATTTCACTCTAGATACAGAAAATAATAGTTTTTTTTGAGGATCTTCCGGACAAAAGTGGTTTCATTGAAAACTTCAATATTTCATCCCAGAACCATTGAAGGAAATAATCATACATTCATTGTTAATAGGCTTTTGTTTTGTTGGCAACACTTCAATATTGTAACTTTTTTTTTTTTTGGTTGTTTTCTGCTTTTACACACTATAGGCCAAATTACAGTAGTTAAACCTCTAACATTATAATTATGTGGATATATTGATATTAAATTTAGTCCTGTCAAATGATTAATCACGATTAATCACATCCAAAATAAAAGTGCATTTTTATTAGTATAAGTATATTTACATTTTTAACACAAAATATATTTTTTAATGAAATAATGTGTACTGTCAGCTTTATTAAATAGGTTGCACAAGGGCCAAAAAAAGCACAAGAACTGTATTTAATGATAATTATGCATTATCCATTATTATACTAGAGCATTGATTTACACACATTTTATTCAGTCAGACAACACTTTACAATATTAGTTAGTGGCTAGAAGTTAGCTAGCATTAGTTAATGGTAGTTAATGCATTTACTAACAGGAACAAACAATGAACGATACATTTATTACTGTATTTGTTTACAGGGCTTGACATGAACTTTTTTGATCACCAGTCACAGTGGCTAGTAGTTTTCCAACGTTACTAGCCACTCTGCATTTTCACTATCCACAATTTTGTTGTTGGGAAAATATTTATTTTATGCATAAATATGACTTTAACGTGCTAAAATTACTTGATTTAGATTTTGTGTTTTGTCCACATGCCTCCTCATTCATTTCACGTTTTGTGTGTTGTGTATGAGCAAATGGGTCAAGGTTTCATATTGTTATACTGCAAAGTTTTTATTTCACATGACTTTTCAGAACTCAAATTTAAGGATTTACCAAATTTATCTCTGACCACACCAAACAATAATTATTTTTTGCCACTAATTTTAAATGTCAAAACAAGCTAAATATATGTATAATACACTTTTTATTTAACAAAACATTTCTTTTAAAAAAAACAACAAAGAAAAACAATTGACTTTTAAAAATAATTCCTCGCTAAAGGTCTCTCAGATCACCAGTTAACTACACATACATGGAGAGCTAATCCCATATTAAAGCAATGTTTTTGTAAAAAAGTTAAATTAAACCATATTAACAAAAATAACCACAGGCAAAAGAAAGCAGGTGAAAAACATATTGTGTGATAATGAAAGGATGATCACACGGTTAAGGCCAATTAATAATCTTTTCAAAGCGAAAGCAACCGGTGCTGCTTACAAAAAGACATATTTGGAGCTCTTGAAAGCAGCAAGACTGGGTGCATTAGCATAACATTTTGTCTGGTCTATATAAAAGAGAACTGATCACTGTTGCGTTTCAGGCACGGTTGCTTTAAGCAAGAAAACATGAGCGTGCACACATTTTAGTTGCGCGCATTACATAAGCTAATAGCGCGACTGATCATCCTCTCATTCGTTATTCACCTGCTTTCTATTGCTCTCGCGAATGCAATTATTTTTGTAAGTCGTGCTGCTTCTTGAATTCTAAGCATGCAAATGGGGTCATCCTTATAATCAAACCCTGCTTTTTAAGAAAACCACAGTTTAAAATTATTTTCAACCAGCCAAAGTGGCTAGTGGGAGTGTCTGTCTTACCTGCCAAAGCTGAAATCTACCCGCATTTGACGGGTTGGCGGGTGTTAATGTTAAGCCCTGTTTGTTCATGTTTGTTCACATCAGTTAACAGGTAATAAAGTCATTCATTGCTAGTTTGTTAATTCACAGTGCATTAACTAATGTTAACAAGAGTGAATTTGGATGCATTAGTTAATGTTGAGCTATGATTAAACTAATAATGAACAATACATGTACAGCATTTATTGTGTTAATAAATACATTAACTAATGAAACTTTATTGTAAAGTGTGAACCTAATATTTTCTTAAAGTGCTTCCTTAAATTGATATTTTAATAATTTAACAACACATTTGTGTGCACGGTTCTTTGATGTTTATGTTCAGATAGCATGCAGGCAAACACATGTAATGTGTATTTATATAGCACATTTATTATGTATGGCCAGACACCCAATCATGAAGTGCTTCACAATCATAAGGGGGGGTCTCCCCACACCAACACCAGTGTGCAACATCCACTTGGATGATGCGATAGCAACCAAAGGAAAACAGCGCCAGTGCGCTTACCACACACCAGCTATAAGGGGAGTGGTGAGGCAGTGTTGGGCCAATGAAGGGAATTTGGCCAAGACACCTGGGTTACACCCCTACTTTTTACAAAAAGTGCCATGGAATTTTTAATGACCACAGAGAGTCAGGACCTCAGTTTAATGTCTCATCTGAAAGACAGAGTCACATAACATTAACATTTTGATAACACTTTACAATAAGGGTGTATTACACTGTTAGACTGAATTTTAAAGTTATTTACTGCAAAACCCTCAGTAAAATACCACAGAAACTCTTAGTAAAGTCTTTAATGTATTTACATACAGTAAAGCTTTAACAAACTTACAAACAGTGCATGTTTACTAACATAATTTCTCATTAACAAAGCATTTGTTAAGGGATTTGGTACCCTAACACTACTTCAACATTATCTAATGTGTTATTAACATTTGCTCATGTTAAATAAGGCATTAACTTATGTGTTAACTAATGAATTAACACAATAATATATGTTTAGTTTACATATCTAGTATATTTAGTAGTGCTGAATAAATGTGTTGGTCATTGTTAGGTCATCATATCTAGTCCATAAACAAATGTATTAGTGCACTGTGTGTGTGTGAGTAAACATGAATTAATTTGGCTGTTTTAATTAGGTGCAGTAATATATATTTATTTATTAAGTTAACATTAACAAAGATTAAGTAATGCTTAACAGATGTGTTGTTCACCGTTAATTTATGCTAACTAATGCATTAGTTAACATTAACTACACTGTCAGACATATCTGTTTATTAAGTGTCTTCTGTTTATTTACGGTTGTGAATTGCATTATGTTGATCTTTCCTCTGACGACTTTTGATGTTGAAAATTCAACTCTACAATTTACCAAAGTGACTTTTATTGACATTCTGGTAGTTTGAAATAATGTAATGTATAATAAATAATATATAGAGATGTATAAGTCTGTAAAATAACAGTAAAATGTACTGCCAGTTTATTACAAGGTTTTTGTAGCGTAATATACAACACCAACCCAGACAATATATCACTTTAAACTATAAAAAATGTTTATTAAAGTCACTTTTTCAACCTTTTTAAGGTTAAAAGTTGTGTCGTTATGTCCCATAATGCAATTTAAATGCTTAAATAAACAGGGAAAAATAAAAACACAAAATATGAAAACCTGCTAATTTATGGATAGTTTTAATACATTTAATATTTTATATCAATGTTTTTTTAAATGTTGTATTTTTGCACTTTTATTATGTAATACATTCAGTTATTAGCTTTTTATCAAGTCCCGAAACCCTTGTGAATGTGTCTTGTGTAGCTACTAGTGATTTTATTTTAGTATCAAGTTTCTATTTTCACCATAGGACACCTATGGTGAAAAATCTACTTTTCAATTAGGGTGATATAAACACACCCAGTCCTTTATTTTTCAATTTAACAACAAAAAAACGGTGGACCAATTGGAGCGGTTTTGAGATCGACCACAACTTGACGTAGGAGTGCGGTCCCCCCGCCCACCAATATTGATTGACAGGTGCGCATTACCATATCCTCAGTATGTTGTTTCACGTCCGCCACTTTCAGAGTGTAAGTCAAAGCGATGTCACCAAAGAAACACTCTTGATCTATTAAAGCTCATTGGGCTCAACATTCACCAAGTTATCGCTCTCCTCGCCCCCAGTGTTTGTGAGTTTTGGTGGGTTTGCATAGATGTGTACTTTTCATTGCATCTTCCTTAAACTTCAGCGGATGTTTCAACTTGTCGCAAATGAAAGTGAGGACAGGGAGGGTATCGCGGATGAAAGTGAGGACCGGGAGGGTTCGCTCACTATTCTACAGCCTAGGTTGCCTCAGTGGACGTGCTGGCCCTGCTCAGGACACTTCATATTTCTGCCGCACCACAGAGCGTTATCTAAATAGTTTCATTTTAAATAACATGTGAATGTGCGCGTCTGGTGTGCTGTGTCGTGGCTCTGAGCGGAGCATCTGGTGTATTACACCCTTTAGTTATAGCCTTAAGCAGGTTGTACACCAGAAGCACCGCTCGGCATGCATTTCTGAATTCTAAACATAAGTTTCTATCAGGTGACACACACCGGCGCTGCAAGTGTGCGATACTTTCACCTGTCATGTGCACGCCGTGTCAATCTGAATTGTGTATTGAACTGAACCTAAACTGGCACACTCAGAAGAACCATAATATTAATATTACATCTTAAAAAAGGGGTAAAATAGGTGCCCTTTAAAACAACAACTACAACAACAACAACACACACACATCTTTCATTTTCTGTGCAAGAAAAAAGCCTAAATTTGGGATGTCCTGAGGGTGAATAAATTAACAGCGGTTTTAATGATATCCCTTTAAAGCTAAAGCCTGGACACGTCAGATACTCGTTTAAATAACTATTTTAGACACAATGGCCTTCTGGGAACACGTCTGAGTGATCGCTCCAATTAATCCCAGAATTCAGTTCGTTAAAATTAAACATCCAAAATAAATCAGCTGTCTATTATTAACCTCTGCTTGATAACATGGAGTTTGTTTGATCATTGGCTTAAATCAGTTGTGTGTAAAGCGTCACACACTATACAGCGCCATGGAGTATTAAAATAGGATTGAAAAACACAGTGAAGTTTGCAGCATCTCTACTGTTATTTAATTAGTGAACATGTAGTGGGTAATTATAGAAAAGATGAACCATGCACAATTACACTGACTTGATTAGCAAGTGGTTTCTCATTAATTAGCTGTTATCAGATTAATTATTAGGTGAAATGAAGCATGGTCTTGCACTGGTTTGATGCTGTGCTGTTTAATATTTAAAGCATAGGCTTGCGGACACTGCTTTACCTGATTATACACTACTTATTATCACTGTTTTAGTAATCTGGCTGCATAAATGAGGTTTTAAAAGAGTGTTTTGTTCAAATTTGTTTTCTTACTTAAGTTGTTTGTTTATTCCAAACGGGGAAAAATACTGTAGTATATAAATCATACTACATTATATACTTTAATGTGTATATATACAGATGAAGTCAGAATTATTAGCCCCCCTTTGATTTTTTGATTTTTTTAAATATTTCCCAAATGATGTTTAACAGAGCAAGGAAATTTTCACAGTATGTCTGATAATATATTTTTCTTTCTGAAAAAGTCTTATTTGTTTTATTTTGGCTAGAACAAAAGCAGTTTTTAATTACAAATTCTAAATTATTAGCCCCTTTAAGCAAATTTTTTTGTGATAGTCTACAGAACAAACCATTATTATACAATAACTTTCCTAATTACCCTAACCTGCCTAGTTAACCTAATTAACCTAGTTAAGCCTTTAAATGTCACTTTAAGCTGTATAGAAGTGTCTTGAAAAATATCTAGTCAAATATTATTTACTGTCATCATGGCAAAAATAAAACAAATCAGTTTTTAGAGATGAGTTATTAAAACTATTACGTTTAGAAATGTGTTGAAAAAATCATCTCTCCGCTAGCAGAAATTGGGGAAAAAATTAACAGTCAGGCTAATAATTCTGACTTCAACTGTATACTGTATACATTTTAATATACATTTGAAGTCAAATAAGTCTGCAGTACTAAAAGGACTAAACCCACAGCTGAAACAATAAATAAAGAAATACATATAAGTATAAAAAACAAGTGCTGTTGACTTGAAATTTGTCCCCGATGTTGGTAACAATCAAAGAAATCCATATATGCAAAGAAAATAAATCTAATTATTTACAAATGAGGTTATGTGTAATAAAATTAAATGACACAGAGTAAAAGTATCAAACACATAAAGAAAGGGAGGTGTAGAAAGGCAGTGAAAGCCCAGTAATCAGCTGAAATCTCTTAGTAGTTCGTTAGCAACCCTCTGTCCTTCCTCAGTGTAAATTAATATCAGCTGCTTCAGTCCAACATCTACATTAGCAGGATGATGAAGATGAACCCATGGTGGACATTTCAGTGAGACAATGATCCAAAACACAGCCAAGGAAACTCTTAAATGCTTTCAGAGAAAGTAAATCAAGCTGTGAAATGGCCCAGCCAATCACCTGACTTGAACCCAATAGAAAACACAAAATAAAGCTCAGATTTGATAGACGAGACCCACAGAACCATGAAGATTTTCACACTCTGTGTATATACTATATGAAATGTATATGAAAATTATGCAAAATTTTAGTAACACTGATATGCATATGAAATAAAATAATGAATATAATTAAATATAAAATGAAACATGGCTTTGCACTCATTTGATGCCCTGCTGTTTTCCCTAAATAAAAAGCAAAAAATGTATATAAAGATTGACTTTTGAAATAACACTGACAGATATGTGAAATAATGAATGTAATAGGATGATGTGTGTGTTGTGCAGGGTTTATAGCGGCTGATATTAAAGGCACAGGCTCGTGGACGCAGCTCTACCTGATCACAGACTATCATGAGAACGGCTCTCTGTACGACTATCTGAAGTGCACCACGCTGGACAGCAGAGCCATGCTGAAACTGGCCTATTCCTCCGTCTCGGGCCTCTGCCATCTGCACACAGAGATCTTCGGCACCCAGGGCAAACCGGCCATCGCACACCGAGACCTGAAGAGCAAAAACATCCTGGTCAAGAGAAACGGAGCCTGCTGCATCGCTGACCTCGGCCTCGCCGTCAAGTTCATCAGGTAGTCACTTTTCAACTGTTTATAATAAAAAAAATCTATCAAAATTAAAGAGCCCCTATTATGGGTTTTTGAAAAAGACCTTCCATGTAGTGTGTAACACAGCTCTAAGTAAAGTGAATTATCCAGCTAAGGCTTAAATCTGAAAGTGGACAGTTTTTAAAACTATTGATTCATCTAAAAAAGGAGTCGACTCATAGTGGTTTAAATGAATCGTCTTGATAATGAGTCTTTAGCTGTTTCGGCGTGAGGTGGATACGAAACATAATGGTTCACACGCAGACCCGGCAAAATTTAAACCTGAGGCCCCGCCCACTAACACAGCAGCAAAGACAAACAGATCCTGAAGTCATCATGAGTCATGAAGATGCTGTGCTTACCTGGATATTATTGTAAGTGTGAGGGAAAGGAGTGGTTCAGAAATCTGCACACTTACAATGGGCGATTCGTCAGCCGTTTGTTAAAGGAAGGATCAGAAAAGACTACTGATGTATGAGACTTTGACAGAGCTAGACATGAATACAGCTCATGGATTAGTTTCTTCTTCCATTTTGTAATAGACAGACAATACACCAGGGGTGCGGGCAAAATAAGAAGTTTATTAGGCAAAGGGCTTTGAGCTGGTGCGCAGCACTGGAAAGGCTTACGAAGACTCAGTGTGAGCGCGATGGAAGCCCGCAGAGATAGCTTGTCAGAGGACAGAGGAGGAGCGCTGTTGAGCGCTACAACCCCCGGCTGGGGATGTGATCGTTGGGCAAAGCAGAGTACAGGTAAGCCCTGAGAACATATAACACTTCACACAAGAGGTGTCACAGCAATGATTGCAAATAGAAATGATCTACATGTTTTGTTACTTGTAACCGCTTGTATCTGATTAACTCTTTATATTCTCGTACCGCATCTAATTCCACGTTGTAAACGCGACGCGTGCTGCTTTGTTTACAGATTTAAATGCGTTTGTGAGCTTAATCCACTGCCATTTGTTGTTGCTATGGCCACCGTTAGCTGATCCTACACACATGCAGCGTGTGTCCTGAATAGTTCAGCTTTTGCTGTGTGTGGATTAATACTGAATGTGTGTCATAGTTAAGCATAGAGCAATATACTGGTGTTTAACTGCACTGCTTTCGGCGCTGAGGTGTCTGAATAACACTGTTGAGAACCGGGTACTGTTTACTGTGGTGTTAGTAAGTTTACTATGAAGCGTGTTTCGGTCGTCAGCTGCGATCGGATCCTATACCAATGTTGGCGACCTGGAGGCTTGATAAACCGCGCTGGGCATTTTACTGACTCGCGCTGAATGCTGTCAACCAATCGCAACAGGCTGTGATCAGTCCAATCAGCACAGATTAGCTTCACGCTAAGGAGAGGTTTGGGAACAAATGAATCGCTGAACGATTCATATGGGAGTCGCTGGGATAATTAGGTAAAAATAAATGCATATTATAAGACCATGAAAGTGTTTTTTTGACCTTGCATGCAGATCAGCCTGTTCAACCTAAATATGACCCTTTTTAATGTGTAATAGGGGCTCTTTAATAAATCTATAAATAAATTAAATAATATTATATTATATTATATTATTATTATAATATATAATAAAATAATAAATAAATTATTGATTTACTTTTTTTTTTCAAAACTGTTATTTGTCATTGTGCAGTGACACTAATGAAGTGGACATCCCTCTGAACACTCGTGTGGGAACCAAACGCTTCATGGCTCCAGAAGTTCTGGACGAGACACTAAACAGGAACCATTTCCAGTCCTACATCATGGCGGACATGTACAGCTTCGGCCTCATCCTGTGGGAGATCAGCCGACGCTGCGTCACCGGAGGTACTGTGGGGCTGCTGAATGCTTGATTCTGATTGGCTGATGAGCATACTAGAGTGTGGTTATTTTCAGATAAAATAAAATAAAAAGTAGTTCCGGCAGGTTTTGAGTCCAGTTCTTGAATGATTTCAGTTGTTTCACAAATATATATGTATACAGTTGAAGTCAGAATTATTAGCCCCCCTTAATTATTACACCCTTTGTTTATTTTTTCCCCAATTTCTGTTTAATGGACAGCAGATTTTTTCAACACATTTATAATAATAGTAATAGTTTATATAATAGTATATAATAGTATAATATAATATAATAGTTTTAATAACTCATTTCTAATAACTGATTTATTTTATCTTTGCCATGATGACAGTAAATAATATTTTACTAAATATTTTCAAGACACTTCTATACAGCTTAAAGTGACATTTAAAGGCTTAACTAGGTTAATTAGGTTAACTAGGCAGGTTAGGAAAATTAGGCAAGTTATTGTATAAAGATGGTAGACCAGGGGTTTTCAAACTTTAAGGACACACGCCCCCCCAAGTATGTCCAATTTTACTGTGATTGAGTTGAACATTGAGTACGTTTACATGGGTAACATTGCTTCAACATGATTTTAATACGATTAAGACAATACTCTAATTAAGAGTCACCATGTAAACAACGATTTTTGATCACATTAATCCGAATAAAATCATAACTGAACTAAACAGAAATTGAATTAAGACGTGGAGTATGCATATATTAGTGGTATTATTGAAGTAAATACTACAATCAAATTATTACCGTCATGTAAAACTTTTCGCTGCATTTTGCGACAAGATGCACACACTAGGCTGTCAGTAAAGGACCACACACACATCACAAACAGTGTTGCCAGATTGGGCAGTTTTGAATTAGCATTTTGGCGGGTTTTGGATAGCTTTTGGGCTGGAATCAGTCAGCTACATCTGGCAACACTGATCACGAAATGCAGAAGTTTTTTTCTTTTTATTTGGCGTTCGCTATCAAATCCCATTAAAACATCTTCCACTATTCATTACTAAATATTTGCGTCTAATAGCCCAGTTTGTTATGGGGGCATGATTGAAATATTCATAAGTAAAAGTGACGAACTGCAGTTAAAGTAAAAAAATTTAAAATTAAACACCCGAAATGACATGAGACTGCATGAAAGGTGGATAGCCTGGTCACGCAACAATCAAAAAGCACTTCACATAACACCTTAATTATATTATTGTCTCATTCAGATTAAGGCAAACAACTATTACTGATGTCCATGTAAAGGTAGTCTGTATGTTTTCATGTCATATGTCGTCAAAGTAAGTAAAAGATCCAGAAGGGCATCCTGGTGATTTAATTCAGAAGGGCACTTTTTTGTCAGACGGCTCACTGGTTTGACTTTCATTCACGGTCATTAATTTTAAAAAGCACCCGGTCCATTTTATTTGCATATATTTTACTCAAATGCATAAACTCTACAGGTGCCTGATAGTTAGCTGTGGAAATAACATTAATCCGATTCATTGTAGTGAACACAAAAAAAATCGTCATCATAATTTACGTGCACGCCTCAACATTAGGTGCGCCCCACAGTTTGAAAACCCAGCAGGCTATCCCACCAGTAGACTATCGAAGAAAAGTATAGCTTAAAGGGGCTAAAATTTTTTCCCTTAAAATGTTTTTTTTTTTTTTTTTTTTATTAACAACTGCTTTTATTCTAGCCCAAATAAAACAAATAAAACTTTCTCTAGAAGAAAAAAATATTATCAGACATACTGTGAAAATTTCCTAGCTCTGTTAAACATTTGGGAAATAATTAAAAAAGGAACAAAAACAAATTTAAAAAGGGAGGCTAATAATTCTGACTTCAACTGTATATATGTAATTAAGCTGAATAGAAAAGCTGTCTGGAAAGCCGAATGCAATAAAATTACATATTTAAATATATTTTATTTTGGTTATTTTATTTTATTCAGTTTATTTTACTTTAAAAAAATATTTTAATAAAAAAATTACTAGTTTAAATGAAAAAGAATGAATTGTATGTTTACAATGTTTAATGAGAAAGGAATATTTAAATATTAAATAATAATAATAATAATAAAAATGTAATAATATTCACATATTTTGCATATTGCTAATTGTTTTTTAAGAGTAACCTATTATGCAATATCACTGTGAATACTTATGTACGTGTGATTTTTCAGGTTTTTTTATTTTTTTATAAATTTAAAACAATTTCAAAAACTCTTTTTTCACGTTGTCATTATGGGGGATTTTGTGTAGAATTTTTAATAAATAAATGAATTTAATCCATTTTGGAATAAGGCCATAACATAAAAAATGTGTAAAACATGAAGCAATAAGAGTACTTTCCGGATGCACTGTAACCAGCTTCTGATAGTACAAATTAATTCATTCTGTTTTTATCATCACACTTGATAAAAACAGTCTGCAAAAACACTTTGATTGACATTCTTCCTTTATAAGTGTCATCAGAGAGGGGGAAAGCCCCACCCATTAGTGACCATCTCTCCCTTATTAGCATAGACAGCCCTGAGTAAGAAGCAGCCATCCACCATTAGACCTGCTGAAGATAATGTCAGTGACTAAGAGGCATTATAAATGTAGTTTTAGGATGCCCAAAACAACACAATTAGGATCAAAGCCTAAAAGAGTCAGTTTCAAAGAGCTATAAAACATTATTTGTGTGGTATTTTGAACTGAATCTTCACATACACACTCTAGAGACATCAGAGACTCATTTTACATCTTATGAAAAGCAGCATAATAGGTCCCCTTAAGTTGCCATAATGAATTTGACATATAGAAGACTTTGTCTGAATTGAGATGTGTGTTGTTTGTGCAGGTATAGTAGAGGAGTATCAGCTGCCGTATCATGATCATGTTCCCAATGACCCATCATATGAAGACATGAGAGAGGTGGTCTGCATCAAGAGGATACGACCTTCCTTCCCAAACCGCTGGAGCAGTGATGAGGTTTGTTTTAACTAACTACAAAAAATTATATATATATAGAGATACTCATCAGTGCGTCGGGATTGCCTGTGTCTCACCGTGCGCCTGGTCGTGCTGGTTCTCGATTCTAAGATCAAATTTGCACACATATTGATAAACTGTCATAAACTAAAATTCACATTTTTAGTGACGAGCCAGCGTTGACAATTTAAAAATGATTTTCAACCAGCCAAAGTGGCTAGTGGGAGTGTCTGTCTAACCCACCACAGCTGAAATCTACC
>CAIGQZ010029755.1:0-10163 GCA_903798205.1 Danio tinwini | reverse complement strand
TTATTTATTTATTTATTTATTTATTTATTTAAAATGCCTTGATGCTCACAAAACCGAGCACCAGGTATTAAACCAATTGCATGGTGTTATAATGCTCTTTAAGCTGATTCTGGTCTAATTTTAGGTGTTTTGTGTCTTTTATACACTGGATTACTTGATCAGATTTTCTCAGAGAGCTCAGATTTTTAACCATTTGTAACAATAGTGCAGGCGTACCGTGTTTACTCAACTGAGAAGCCTAATGCTGTCATTATTTAAACACAAAAACAAGGCAAGGCAAGTTTATTTATATAGCACATTTCATACACAGTGGCAATTCAAAGTGCTTTACATAAACAGGAATAAAAGAGACAAGTATAAGAAAAAAATTAAAACAGATAATAAAAAACTGATAAAAACAGATAAAAATGTGTTGAAACAGGTTATAAAAGAATGAAAAAGAAATGAAAGACAGAACAGTGTGATCTGTTGGACAGAGCACAGTGCTCATTCAATAAAGGCACAGCTAAACATTTGTGTTTTCAGCCTTGATTTGAATGTGCCTAATGTTGGAGCACATCGTTTCTGGAAGCTGATTCCAGAAGCGGTGGGCATAGTAGCTGAAAGCCGATTCACCCTGCTTTGATTAAGGGCTTACTCACACTATGCTATCCGAACCGTGCCCAGGCCCCTTTCCCGGATCGTTTGAGAAGTGTGAGTGCTATGAATCGGGCTCAGGCATAGTTCACTTGGCCCGGTTGGAAGAGGTGGGCCAGAGCACGGTTCACTTGGGCTCAAGCGCGGTACGCTTACAGTGTGAGTGCAAGCGTGCCCAAGCCCGAAACTGAAAGCGCGACATGACTTTTAAGGGACTGTTTCATATGGATTAATTAATCATTCGTACTGTTTAATGAACGCAAACTGTCGTAGATTATTAAAGACGCAAATCCCCCACTGCACATCAGCTGCGCCTTCAGCAAACCTCTTAATTCCTGCAGCACGAGGACTTTATGATTGTTTATGAGCGTCAAAAGTGGCTGATCTGGTTGGCGAAATATTAGACCGCATGTCACCGCATATCAAACGACTTAAACGATATAACTATGAAATGTGAGTGCGGGTCGTCGGGGGAGACTGAATGATCCTAAAGATCTGAGTGTTCTATTAGGTTTGTATTCAGTGAGCATATCTGTAATGTATTGAGGTCCTAGACCATTTAGTGATTTATAGACAAATAATAATACTTTAAAATCTATTCTGAATGTGACAGGGAGCCAGTGCAAAGACCTGAGGACAGGTGTGATGTGCTCTGATTTTCTGGTTCTGGTCAGAATCCTGGCAGCAGCATTCTGGATGAGCTGCAACTGTCTGACTGTCTTTTTGGGAAGGCCCGTGAGGAGGCCGTTACAGTAATCCACCCTGCTGCTTATAAAAGCATGAACACGGTTCTCTAAGTCTTCACTGGAAACAAAGCATCTGATTCTTGCAATGTTTTTGAGATGATAGTATGCTGATTTACTAACGGCTTTGACATGACTATTGAAACTCAGGTCTGACTCCAGAGTCACACCAAGATTCTTGACCTTATTTTTAGTTGTTTGACCTTTAGAACCAAGGTACGCATTCACCTTGAGAACCTCATCTCTTTTCCCAAACACAATGACTTCAGTTTTCTCTTAAGGCTAAGTAGATCTGAGTGTCATCAGCATAGCTGGGGTAGGAAATTTGTTTTTTCTCATTATTTGGCTCAGAGGGAGCATATAAAGGTTGAACAGGAGAGGTGCCAGAATCGAGCCTTGTAGAACCTCACATGTCATGGGTGTCCACCTTGACCTATGGTCACCTATAACGACAAAGTAGCCCCCTCTTCAATGTAAGATCTGAACCATTTGAGGACTGTCCCAGACAGCCCAACCCAGTTGTCCAGGCTATCCAGAAGTATGCTGTGATCGACAGTGTCAAATGCAGCACTAAAATCGAGCAATACCAGCACTGTTAGTTTGCCTGAATTTGTATTTAGGCGTATATCATTGATTATCTTTATAAGAGAGCTCTCTGTACTGTGATGTGCTCTGAAACCAGATTGAAAATTCTCTAAACAATCTAATTTATTAGATTGATCTGTAACTGCTCAATAGTGTGTTATCCAGGTTGCTCTTTTTCAAGAGGGGTTTAACAACTGCCATTTTAAGTGAGTTTGGAAAAATCCCTGAGAGAAGTGAAGCATTTACCACTTTTAGAAGATCCATTTCTAAACAGTCAAACATCGTTTTGAAGAATGATGTGGGGAGTGTGTCAAGACTGCAGGTTAATGTTTTCATAATTTGCACAATCTCCTCTAAGATTTTACCATTAATTTCCATGAAATCAGACATAATGTCTGATTTCTTAAGTTGTGGTTGAGCTTGTCTGACTTGGACACAACTTGGCTGATTGCCTTTCTGATATTATTGATCTTATCAGTAAAGAAATGAGTGAACTCATTACATTTAAACAGACATTTTCCTGATGGTTCATTGCATTCTTAAGTCATTACGGTCAACAATAGTTGGTTGGAATGCACAGACAAATATTATCTTGATATTAAAAAAAGTTTGCATATGAATATTAAGCTAAATAAGCTTTTTCCCCATTTTTTGGAGGACTTAAAACAGATTCTTTTCTGTGTGATTTCTCAAAAAAGGGTAATTTGCAGTTCAAGCATAGTAAATGTAAGCAGCATCAATGTAGAAAAATAAATAGAAAAGTGTTTTAAAGAGCCCCTATTATGGGTTTTTGAAATTTACAATCCATACAATGTGTAACACAGCTCTAAGTGAAGTGAAAACATCCAGCTGAAGGTTAAATCTAAAAGTGCACCATGTTGAGTCTATTTAGTCGACTCAGAGTCAGATGAATGATTTGTCCTTTGTTCGGATCTTTTGCCTTCACGCATCAACATCAATACAGGACATTGCCAAATATAAACTGCCGGTTCCATGAACGCGCCTTTCTCTTCAGACACTAGCGAAGTGCGAGGGATCATGAAATTAATCATGACATGAAGATTACTATCACTGATGGCCAGAGATGTGGCTGTGGGTAATAAAGTGTTAAACTTCATTTACAACAGCACAGTATAGCTAACCGTGTGCTATGTTTGTTCCTGTCATTTTTCTGATGATTGATACAATAGCCTACCCTGCAGCATAGGATCCACCGGTCGTTTGTTATTAAAGGAAGGATCAGCAAAGACTACTACAGTATGGGACTTTGTCAGTAACAAGATTTTACACAGTTTATATGGACCAGTTTCTTCTGTTTCTTCCAGATCATGTAAGTGTTTCTCACAACACAACGTGAAGCGTGATTAAAATGTTTGCCTCGTTTTCTGTAGTTTGCAAAATATGTATTTAATTGTGTGTTGTAACTTGTAACCGCTCTGTGCGGCTTGTAATCATGTATCTGTTATAGATCAGTGCTTATGTATCTCTCAGGTTAAATCTGTATCGGTAATTCACATATCGCGTCCAAAAACAAATTGAAAATGCGACACGTGCTTTTTCCTTTACCGATTTAGACACGTTTCTGAACTCACGATCCTCTGCTGTTTGCCTTTGCAATGGCCACCATCAGCTGTTCCTACACATGCACGGCACTGTCAATTTTCAAAATAGTTTAACCTTCCCACTGTGTGGATTAATACTGAATATGTGTTGTTGTTTTTACTTGGGGTTAGGGTTTAAAATAGAGAAATATGTTGATGTTTAACTGCATTGCTTTATACATTCCTGCATTGGGCTCACACTTATAGGCCCAATCCCAATTCTAGCCCTTCCTCTTACCCCTACCCTCGTTTTGCGCTTTCAGGTGAAGGGGTAGTGGTGTCCCAATTCTCTTTAGCTTGAAGGCGTAGGGCTAAGGAGAAGGGGTATACACTCCTTCAAACAAAGATTTTTCAGGACCACACTCGTTACCAAGGGGTAAGAAAATTTCCCAGAATGCACCAGCTACAGCGACAGTTTCGATGCACCTGGAAGTAAGGAGAGCCACAAATTAGTATTTGTTGTCATTATTACAAATTTTTACAGCAAATATGTTGTTACAGCAAAATATGTTTTAATATATTCATAACCGCGTTCATGTTTTACCGTCATGCTTTTATAAAATAACGCTTAAATAAAAAACGCAAAATTTTGCGATCTATAATTAATGATCATAACTCCTGTACAGTCTCACAACATTCTGACACTCGATTGAACTCCAATCCCCTGACAGAAAAGTCTAGTGGCTGAGAATGAGCGTTTTACAGTGTCTGCTATAATGTAAATGTTGTTTTTGTGTGTTTACAGATGAATATGGCCACGGTGTAAATGCACAGTACAGTTACGATCTTATTGCCACATTATATCATTATGATAACATGATTGTGGCGAGGGGGCGTGGCCGAGAGCCGTGGGAGCGAAACGAGGCCCGCCACAGATGAGATGCACCTGTGGCGCGCACCTGCCTTCAATCCCACGGAAGGAGCTCTGGACTATAAGAGGAGGAACGATGGCAGAGGACAGAGAGAGAGGACCAGGCCCGGACATGTTTTACTTTTGCTTTCAGTTTGACGGCAGTCTCCGTGAGGAGCTGCCGTCCTTTTGTTTTGATTTAGACGGCAGTCTCCGTGAGGAGCTGCCGTCCCCTTTTATTAATAAATATTTATTTAAAGTTCGTCGGTTCTCCGCCTCCTTCTTCCCGTAACTTCATTACAGTGGTGCCGAAAACCCGGGAGAAGGAGGGACACGTCGTCCAGTTGCCCTCGCCGCTGAGGAGGAGGGCGAGTGTTCGGGAGTTAACCCGAGTGGGGGAGAAACCCGTTCGTCTGCCAGAGTGCCGGGGCGGCCTGAGGCTGGCGAGGAAGGATCTGCCTGCTGCCGTCTCCCAGCATGGGGAGGAGCAGGGGACGCGGGGCTCCCCACCGGATGGGAAAGAGCTGAAGGGAGCCATCCCAGAAAGCCCGGGGGGAGTCGCCGCGATCCGCCATGATGCCGAAGCCTGCGTCCTCCACCGAAGCGGGAGCGGAGCAGGAGACCAGAAATGCCGCCAGCCAGTCAGGAGAACCGCCGCCGGACACCAGAAGACGGACGGGTGGATAGATTCCTCCACAGGGCTCCCAGCATGTCGTCACTTCTCTCAGTTGGTTGAGGACCGAGTGGCAGCGTGTCTGGAGAACCGAACCCCAATTTTATTTTTTTTCCTCTCTCCCTTCTCTGTCTACTCTGTCTTTCCTCCTTTTTTCTCCATCTCCTTTTCTCTCGGCCCGTCTCATAAGTCTCGCGGGTGCTGTGGCCACGGGGTGCCCCCGGCCTGTGAGGGGAGATGGGGGTATGTGGCGAGGGGGCGTGGCCGAGAGCCGTGGGAGCGAAACGAGGCACGCCACAGATGAGAAGCACCTGTGGCGCGCACCTGCCTTCAATGCCACGGAAGGAGCTCTGGACTATAAGAGGAGGAACGATGGCAGAGGACGGGGAGAGAGGACCGGGCCCGGACATGTTGTTTTACTTTTGCTTTCAGTTTGAAGGCAGTCTACGTGAGGAGCTGCCGTCCCTTTTATTAATAAATATTTATTTAAAAGAGCGTCGGTTCTCCGCCTCCTTCTTTCCGGCGGCCAGGTGGCCGTAACTTTATTACAGGCATATTCAATTAAATTCAATATTAGTGTGTGTGAGCCATTTGCAAGGTTTGTATATTCATAAGCATCTCAGAGGATATTGGGGGTCACAAGTCACAAGTCACTGCCATTGTTATTTTGAAGGTCACTGGCTAAAACGTATGGGAACCTCCAGTTTACTTTATATACTTTCAATGACCATCAATTCAACAAAAGAGTCACCATCTAGACTTTCCAAAAAGTCATAGACTACTTTTCAAATAGTATGTATTTTTCTTAATTGTAGCAGCTATTGGGATTTGCTTGTCATAACTGGCTAAATGTTGATGTAAGACTATATAATGTTGGCTTAAAACTAATGACAAATCAATGTCAGCTGAGTGATGTTGCCATTGATTGATGTTGCCAATTCATTAACATCCCAGCGGGCACCTTGAAGACAAAGCAGCATCAAAAACACATCAAAAAATGCTAATCTATTTAATGTAAATTGACTACCTTGATGTCAAATTCGACATCAAATTGACATCTAACATTGGCATCAATAATACATCCAAAACTGATTACATGACTGTACTGTAATCAATTTCTGTCATGTTTTTCTGCCATTGGTACATGTCAATTTGGTTTTGCTTTGACTTCAAGGTAGTTGACATGCAGTGATACAAAATCTACTGCAAATTATTTATTTGTAATTAAAGTTTTCCGGTGAAAAAAAGCTTTTCTCATATTATAGTACTTTTGTGTCATACGTTTGGTGGTCAAAGACCATTAGTTTGTGGATGTCAAATGGACATCAAGGTTTTGACAACAAATCACATTGCATTTTTGGCATGTTTGTTGACGTCAATGTTTTGACATCAATATTTGCTCTGGGATATATTGGTCAAGTTTGAACAGAATTCATGCAAACATTCCTGTACACAGCTTTTTAAGTGCTGTGATGCTATTCAGGGTGGCTCAGTGGTTAGCACTGTCACCTCACAACAAGAAGGTCGCTGGTTCGAGTCCTGGCTGGGTCAGTTGGCGTTTCTGTGTGGAGTTTGCATGTTCTCCCCGTGTTGGCGTGGGTTTCCTCCGGGTGCTCCGGTTTCCCCCACAGTCCAAAGACATGCGCTATAGTTGAATTGGGTAAGCTAAATTTGCTATAGTGTGTGGGTGAATGAGAGTGTATGGATGTTTCCCAGTACTGCGTTGCAGCTGGAAGGGCATCCGCTGGCTTAAACATATGCTGGATAAGTTGGTGGTTCATTACGCTGTGGCGACCCCTGATAAATAAAGGGACTAAGCCGAAGGAAAATGAATGAATGAGATGCTATTCACTTATATTATATTATATAAGACTTGAACCAGTGACCCTCTTGCTGTTAGGCAACAGTGCTAACCACTGAGCCACCGTGCCACCCTGTCCTGGATTAGGAAAGAGGGGAGGTGTAAGGGTGGCCCCTATCGACCCCTACTCCTCCCCCTCTTTCCTAATTTTTGAAGGTGAAGATGACTAAGGTTAATCTGGTTATTGAAGCCATTCATGCCCCATTTGCGTCAGCTTTAACGCTTCCCACTGACTTTAAATGAGTGACGTCAGGCGTTGCCGAACTGCATTGTGGATCCGTCTGCGCCACTTCAGTGTCGTTGCTCGCTGCAGATGTTGGGACTTTCTCAACTTTTCAAGTGCAGAAGGAAGCGTCAGCCAATCAGATTGCTGTATGCAAATTCACCAGCTCAGACAGTAGCCGATTGCTGACTAATTTCATTGGTTGACACTGCTATGACGATCGAGTCAGCCCCAACTTCAGTACGCCCTCTGTCAAGCGTTGAGGCTGAAGCCCCGTGTGAATAGGGCATTATGTGCATTTGGATTCGTCTGATTGGTAAATCATATAATAGCTAATGCACAGCAAATTCATCAGTGTTAAATTCTTGGCGTCAACACATCTCAAAGTTAGGTGTTGTCATTGTAGAGTTAGATTTTTATAAATTAACACAATCAGAGTTCAAAGCTCATTTGATCCAGTGTAAAATCAAGGAGTTACAGATAACTAGTTACGGATAACACTTGATGGTGTTTACTTCAACATCCGGGAATTCATTTGACCAAATATCTTAATGAAACATAAAAGTCATGACATTATAAAATCACTTTAAAATCCTAAAAAGTGTTAATTTGTAAAAAGTGTAAATTTGTAGTGCTGTCAAGAAGACGTGTCTTATGTATGTAGAATTGTGTCATGTATTCTTGAAGAATTGTCTTATGTAAGTTATTTTAAGAATCAATCATTTGTAATGTTTACTATGTAAACTACAGTTAAATGCCAGAATTTAAACTCTTTACACTAGAGTCAGGGAACAATCAACTCCCAGTAGTGTAGACCAGAGTTATTTTTTAACATGATACAGTGTTAAGATATCTCATTTACAGTGTTGTACAAGTAACTCACTTAAGAGTGTTATTTTAACTCTGATAATATTGAGACAATATGTTTACTCAGTTGGAGTTTAATAACACTGCTATTTTTGCAGTGTGCAGGACTAGCCGTGGTCAATCATAAGCATGTAATGCTCTCAAAATTTGTTTATAAAGAAACTTCACTTGTGGTGACGCAGTGGGTAGCGCTGTCGCCTCACAGCAAGAAGGTCACTGGTTCAAGCCTCGGCTAGGTCAGTTGGCGTTTCTGTGTGGAGTTTGCATGTTCTCCCCGTGTTGGCGTGTGTTTCCTCCGGGTGCTCAGTTTTCCCCCACAGTCCAAAGACATGCGCTATAGGTGAATTGAATAAGCTAAATTGGCTGTAGTGTATGTGTGTGAATGAGTGTGTATGGGTGTTTCCCAGTGATGGGTTGCAGCTGGAAGGGCATCCGCTGCATAAAACATATTCTGGATAAGTTGGCGGTTCATTCCGCTGTGGTGACTCCTGATAAATAAAGTGACTAAGCCGAAAAGAAATAAACTCAAGCACAAACTTCATGTGCGACATATTTAATGTCATATGGTAATTTGTAAATTGGTTGTAAACGGGAATTTCTTGGCATGTTTCTTCTCCATAACAAAAGCATAGAGCAGTAAAAACTGCATTAACTAAGGAGTGACAAAAATATTGTTTAGTCTGAACCTGGCCTACATAAGCAGACCTGTTTCTGGAGCAGCTTCAACTGACCTGCCACAGCTTTAAGAAGAGCTGGACTACATGTTTATTTATGTACAATTGATGTCTTCTGAGCACAATCTTGAGCAGGTGGGGCACATTTCTCATCACTTTCCATGAGAACCGGTTTGTCCTGGCATGATTCCTATACATGCTTTATTTATAGAACCTCATAAATTTCATAGGCATATTGATAAACAATGTCAGATTTTCATTTTTTCTCCTTACCGTAATCAAATCTCTCTTGCAGTAATTCTTCCTGATCCAGCGTATCTCACGGATTAATCTACCCAGATTGGAAAATTTTACTTGCAGGCTTTCAATCACATTAGGAACGCAGAGTTATATTATATTCACGCTTGTAAAAGAGTACTGTTTTATTTGTGGAGCTGAAAAAATAATACAATAAACAGCTGAAGATAGCAGTGGTCGATAAAACTATACACAAATTAATGACTTTTTGCGTGCTTCTTAATTGTTCGTTTGATATAAAAGTTACTCAGCCTTATTGTATTGACGGAGTGACTGATTACTTATTGAATTTGACTGCGAGGTGTGTGTGAGTGTGTGTTTAATATGAAAAGATGCTGCACTAACTTTAAATAACGCCGCCTCAGTCTACGTTCTCTTGTTTCACCTCAGGAGATTATTTTGGGATTTGAATATAAATGTCGCTTACGGGTATACTCTGTGATATTTGTTCTGATGATGCAATGACGTGCAAGATTTATATGATTCTCGGAAGAAAGTGCAACTAGAAGCGCAACTTTGCAGAAGTCTGTTGCGCCATAATAGATGCCGCTTCCCCGCTCTTCATTTGATGAATGTTTCTTCATATCAGACACAGTCTTGAGGCCAGACTCATCTGTCTTATAATACACACCCAAAACGTAATTTCCAAGCAAAGTTTTACGGTTGTGTGTTTACGTGCGCAGACGACGCAGTCGGGTTCGTATTGATTATGATGAATGCGCAATTTGCTCTGCTTGTTTGCTTGACCTCCGCCAGCACTGGTTTTATGGATGTAAAAGTGGAGAGTAGAATGCTATTTATCGAAATGCGGTATTATGAGCTGATGATGGGCTGAAACTTATGAATATAAGAGTTCACGTCAGGTCACCACATGCTTCTGCCACCTGCACAGAACAAAACATGCAAGTATCCAGAAGTGCAGGTGACCTAATGGCATGGTTTAACACGCATGCTAATTACTAGAAAAATGTGTTTTGCATATACAATTTGTGAAAGAATGCATTACCACCAATCAGAAAGAACAGGATCTTAGTTTTGCAGACATAGAAAGTAAGAAATACTACTCATAAGGTATTATTTATTAAAAAAAAATATTAATAAATAAATACACTGTAAAAAAAATCCTGGTTGCCTTACCTTTTTAGCTGAATCA
>CAIGQZ010029746.1:0-12253 GCA_903798205.1 Danio tinwini | reverse complement strand
TATATATATATATATAGTGAAAGTATACAACATTTCTTACATATTTTCAATAAAAAATGTTATCACTCTTATAAAAAAAATCAACATTTTGCCCTTATCTATTTTACTATACTTTAGTAGAAGTATTGATTTATGTTTTGACTTTTTTATATATATATATATATATATATTACGGCAATGTTTAGTCACATTTTCTATGTTTATTGCTGTTGTTTAGTGTTTGTTGTGGACCAGGAGGCCAACACTTTTTTAGGACGCCACCTGTTGTTCAACCGCTTCGACTTTGAGATCTTTACCCCAGGTAATCTCGAACGGGAGTGTTACGAGGAGATATGCAATTACGAGGAGGCTCGGGAAGTCTTTGAGAATATCCCTGATACAGTTGAGTAATCCCATCATTACTAACTAATGAATCAGCATTTTATTCATAACACAGCCTATCACTTACCACTCCTACATTGTCATGTGTACATGCCCATGGGTTGGATTTGGGCAGATAACTCTTATTTTTACGCACTACAAATGAAAACGATTACTGAGAATGTGATACTAAAGTGTGTTTGCAGCGACATACTCCCTGCACTCCCAGATTATGTGTTTTTAATATGGCTGCATTAGCCAACACCCATTTGTTGATTTCGTCTTGGACTCTTATTTATTTTTATTGTTTTGACAGAATACCTTTTGGAAGACGTATACAGAGGGTGAGTTTTTCCACACATACAGATGAATTAACCACGTTTGACAGAAACTTTATGAAATGCTGTCAGCTAAATATTTATCTACAAAAAACCTGTTTATCTAGATGTCTTTGCATATTGTTTAGTATATATACTTTGCTTTCACTTGGTGATGGTAAGCATCTTATGCTTCTCAAGGCAGCTTTGTTTTTTTTTATTGATCGTCGGTTATTTTAATGCATATGTACAGCGCTCAGCATAATTGAGTACATCCCCTTTTGAAAACTAATATTTTTATGCATTTCTCAGTGAATATAGCAGGGTTCATACGGTCATGAAAAACATGGAAAAGTCATGAAATTTTGACATGTTTTTTCCAGGCCTGGAAAAACAGAAAAACCCACAAAGTTTTGGAAAAGTCATGGAAAACAGATATCTGTATACTTGAATATAGGTTACAATGTTTCCTCTAGGATTTTTTCCAGCTGTGGCAGCATCCTTTTGCACAGATCTACCAACTACCTGTGGCGTTATTTCAATGACATGTCGTGAGTGCAGTATTACAAGTCGAGATCGGATTTATGTAATAAGAGCATGCGAATCTCTTTGCTTGCATGTCGATTTCCTCTTTTTGTGCACAAATCTTCTTGCACGCCCTCAAATATACGCTGATTAAGTGGAGATTTTCTTGTGCGCTCTCAAATAAACGCAGCGTGTTCATGTAACAAGGGTGTCTTAAACATTTATTAGATTGGCTAGGAGTATTTATGAATGTCTTCAATAGACCTACAGAGCGGCATTAATGCTTCCTGAAGTAAAGTGAAAGGTCTATTACCTCCAGCAAGATAAAGTCACTGTATGCAGAACCATAGACCTTTATTTATAAATAAAGTATAAATTTGGAAACTGTGTTCATCCTACCTGAAAGCTATGTTTGCTGGCCTCACTCATCACGCACCTGTCAGTCAGTCAGCATGTCACCTCAAAGAGTTAAACAGATAACGCACAGCACTACTACGGTTACAGAAAAGTTTGCTCTGTTATAATTCACTTACATTTTAATACGTTTGGGTGCGATTTATGACCAGCTATTAAAAACAAAAAAAAAATAAACGATTGAATGTTTTGAATGAGAAGCTGTAATGTAGCTGTGGTGGGATGAATTTTGTTGTGGCGCTTCGTCATGGAAGAGTTAATGTAGTGGAAACCATGGGTTGGTTGTCTTGACTTCTATTCTGTCCTTGGCCTACCACATACTCTCACATTATTAGTGCAGTGTAAGCATTATCTAAATCAATTTTGCATAGATATAAATAAAATTTGAAACTAAATAGATTGCTGCTGTGTTTTACGATATGCTGTAATAAACATGCATTGTTTTTCTTTTACCACACATATGTAGACATTGCATGAAACATTATGTCTTGAAAATTTACTTGGAAAATCTTGTAAAAATGATGTAAGAGTCATGGAATTTTTGTAGTAAAAATGTGTATGAACCCTGATATAGGGAATGTATTTTGGTGCGTTTAAACAAAACCCATTTATTAAACAGATATATTTATTAAAACATTTTAGTCACCAAACATATTAAGAAATTGAAAGATAATACAATTTCAACTAAATAAATTTTTTAGCTTCTCTTGATTTTTCCGTTTTTTTTTTTTTTTTTTTTTTTGTATTTAATATTTTTCTATAATATGTAAATTTGGCTGTGCTAGTTTTTGGACTTTTATAATAAGTTATTTTGTTGTGTAAGTTCCAGATTTGGCTTCAGTACCGAGTAATCTAATGTATATGCACAAATATAATATTGTATAGCTTCCTATTAAAAATATGATTTTAAAAGATAGATTATATGCTGAGCACCGTACATACAAATAGAGTCTCAACTATACAGTAAGAAATAATGGGAAATATACAAACAAGTAAATTAATACAATCAGGCTAGGGGCTTAAATATGCACAGTAGAATAGAAAATCAGGAGTAATTATTAATGTAGCACCAAAAAGGTGTTGATAACTGCCAAAAATCATCAGACTTTTGATGTATGTCACAGGTGAGATTCTCAAGTGGATAAAGCGTACATACTTGAGACAACCACATTTTAAAGGAGGGTACTCGAGGAAATGACCACAGTAAAAGTATACATTGCCAGATAAACCAAAATTAGAAATGAGTGCTTGGTGTGGGAGTCCAACACATTCACTCCACCATATAACAAAAAAATTCCAGAGAAAAAACTAAATTGTATCTTAAAGAGCCTTTTGTAGGAAATGGTGTACTTCTAAAAAGAGATGATTTTGTCACATTACCAGAAACAGTGAAGAAATGTTCCTTTGCATTTTTGTACAGTTAAAACAAAGATCAGATAAGTTTCTGTAAGTCTTTTTCAGGGCTGCTTTGTATAAATAATATACAAATAATTAATGATAATTAAATATTATTTCATTTTAATTAATATAATTTAGTTTGAAAATAAATTTAAATACAGCCAGCGACGAGACGATCCCAAGGTTCCCGGACCAGGCCGTATCCTGAGCTGCTGCTGTGGTAGTCATGATGGAGAGCATAAGACTGATTCCTGTGATGCTCCAAGGACAGACGTGTCTTCGCGGAGGTCCAGCTACTGCGCCTAGACTGCAGCTCGGCACAAGACGTTTGGCCATAGGAGAACTGAGCCTGGTTTCTCTCGAGGTTTTTTAAATTCTTCACTTTCGCCAATTGGTGAAGTTTTTTCCTCGCCGCTGTCGCCACTGGCTTGCATGGTTCGGGATCTGTAGAGCTGCGCATCGATGGAATTGCTCCTCAGTGTTTGGACTCTCAGTAGTGATTATTAAACCACACTGAACTGAGCTAAACTAAACTGAACTTAAACACTGAAAACTGAACTGACACTGTTTCAATTCACTATAAACTTCCATGTGAAGCTGCTTTGACACAATCTACATTGTATAAGCGCTATACAAATAAAGATGAATTGAATTGAATTGAATGATTTGCAGCTCAAGGAGATTATTATGATCAATGTTGAAAGCCATTTTGCTTTTCTTAAAGTTTTGTGTAAGGAATATTTAAATAAAAACATTTATTCACCATGTATTCATTAATTTGATCAAAAGAGCTAGTAATATTGTAATAGTTGTGCTTGTAATATTCTGAAATTATTAATGTTTCAAATAATTTATTAGTAAATAATTATTATAAATGTTATATTAAATAGAAATGTTTCTTCATATATTACAAATGTTTTTGAGCTGGAAATCTGTTTAATCACAACAATGAATAAACAAATGCTGAAAATTCATCTCAAAATTAATGTTAATATTTAAACAGTTTTTCTGGGTAGTTTATGCACAAGCCTTTGTAATGTTCACTTTTAAAGAATTTATGTGCAAAGTACCTTAAGATTGAAATAATCATTCTCCTCGCATAATAGTTGTAATTTTGTATATGTATTATTTTATTATTATTAAATATTTAATAACTTGTTTCTATATGAAATATCTTTTTTTTATAGCTAAGGGTGATTCCCAGTCAAAGGTTGATGTAACTGTGTTGCTGGTGGGCATCATCTCCGCTGGAGTCTTTATCATTATAATCGGCCTCCTCATCTGGTATTTCTGCCATGGCAGGAATAAAGACCATGGTTTCCGGGGGTAAGTCTGTAAACTAACATATACAATAATGTGATGAAGTTAGGACACACTATTGAACTCCATTGTTTTCTATATCAGGACACCTTTAAAAGGATCTGGTCCTTGGTAGGCTTTACATATTGGAAAAGGGATTCTCAGATGAACAACAGCATGTCATATTGTACCATGCCATTTTGTATTTAATAATAACAAAGCCAAAGTGGAAAAGTTGTGGATAACAAACTTAGGACACTCTTACTGTCAACATAAGGATTAAGAGAGGAAGTAGCAATCAGACACTGCTAATCAAATGTCTTTTGCAAGCAAGTGTGTGCACATTAAAAAAAAAAGCTGAGGATTCGGCAGTTTAAGGGTTAGTTCACCCAAAACTTTTTATCATGTTATTAATTACTCACTGACATGTCGATTCAGACCCCTGTGACTTTCTGTATGTCTTCGGAATGCAAATAAGGATATTTTACATGAAACGAGAGAGCACCCTTATCCTCCATATGCAGCCAGTTCCTATAAAGATACGAGAATACTGTTGTACAGCAGTTACCACCTACATACATGGGAAACCTGTGGAGCTAGTTGAGGAGTATAAATATTTGGGTACTACAGGGTGGGCCATTTATATGGATACACCTTAATAAAATGGGAATGATTTCTTGAAAAGTGGATTGGTCGTTGTGGGCCAGTTGAATGGCCCCTAAGGTCTTCCGATCTGACCCCCTTAGACTTTTATCTTTGTGTTCATCTAAAGGCAATTGTCTATGTAATTTCTTAAGGTGTAGCCATATATATGGCCCAACCCGTATCTTCAAAAGCCAGCTGAAATTGAATTGTAACACTGAGGAGATTTTTAGAAGGTGCCAGCAGAAACAGTATCTCTAAAGGAAAATCTGTAAAGACATTCTGTTGTCCTTTATCCTTTTATGACCTTATTCTACAATGTGGAAGTGCGCTCGTTTTTGCGATTGCTTTAGAACTTCTGATTCAGTTGCCTATGGGAGCAATGACTAGGAATAATAAACGGTCAAACTACTTGCTCTACAAACAAGTGTTGGCATGGCTTTGCATAAAAAGGAGAATGTTATTATAAGAAAACATCAGTTTGCAATATCAAGCAGTTATTAACGTCTAAAAATGAATGGAAGTGAATGAGACTGGAAGTCTCGAGCCAAAAAGATTCAAATGGCTGCACCCACTTGTACGCGAAGAATAAGGTAAATAGAGTATTATCACATTTTCCATTTATTGTTAGTTCCATTCTATTTGTTTACAGAATAGAAACCAGCTACAAAGTGCTGTTACAGTGTGCTTTATTATTGCTTTGCCTGGTAGATCTCTTTCATGCATATATGATCAACGGACTCTCGGGTTAGCAAGCAAGATTATTAAGAACAACTCTCATATTCTCTATTCAGCATTTGAGTGACTCCCCTCTGGATGACGGCTTTGTTGTCCTGTGTGTAGAACTCAGAAGGAGAGCCACCCTTGTTCCTAAAGCTATTTTGCTTTTAAATTTCAAATGTAACATACCTAAACTGTAACAATTTTCAGTATGCATTTTAGATACTTTTAATCCAATTGACTTGTTGTTATTGTCATTTCATTATTTGCACATTGTGCTATTGCTTGGCAATAATGTTTTTTCTTTTATGGTGCTGCTCCATATGCTTGAATTGCCCCTAGGGGACAAAAGGACATTTTGAATAGGTGGAGCAAAGCCACACCACATCCAGCAACTTGATCTTCCATAGATAAATGAATTTGATTAAAGTCGCACAACATTTTCCTGCTACAAAGCGTGTTTTTATGTGTTTATGTAAGTGATTTGCTGATATGCTGCAAAGGCCTATTTAAATTAGGGCTGCACAATATATCGTTTTAGCATCAATATTGCAATGTGATCATTCGCAAAAGTCTCATCGCAGGATCTGCAATGTTGAGTCTGTATTATAGTTGGTAATTTGCATGTGCTTTTGAGGCCTGTCACTGTATAATGATTTTAAAAGCATTGAGGCACAAGAAATGGTACCGTGAGTAACTTTTAAAATTTAATAATTGCATTGAATTACTTCTATTTTTATTATTCAGTTACTGTATCTGAGTACTGTTAGACACAGAAAAGGATAAAAGATAAAAGTTTATTTCGATTGTGATGTTTTCCTTATTGTATCTGTCAATGCTTGTCGATTAATTTTTTGCAATTTTATGCAAATGTACTCCTCTACAGAATCATCCCAATCAGTCTGAAATTGTAAATTCTTTCCAATAGATATATTCAAGCCATCGCTGAAAAACAAAATATCGCAATGTTAAATTTTTTCCAATATCGTGCAGCCCTAGTTTAAATACAAGATCAATGTAGCAAGTTTTGCTGCTCTCGCCGATGTGAACATGCAATTAACAAATTGCAACAGAACAAACCATTAAAAAATTACAAATAAAACCAGGAACTTGGATCTTTTTGTGATGTGGGAATGTGGAAAAATACAAAGGTTTTAGAGTGAGGTCTGTGTTATCTCATCTAAAATGATTGAATATCCTGTGAATCCTTTCATTCTATTACTGAGCGCTGATTCTGTTGAACCTCACCAAGCTAACTTCTTAACTTCTGCAAAAAAAACTACTAGCCCAACATTGGCTGCCTCCACATAATTTGGACACGTACAACTTCTGGACATTATAATGTTGGAATTATCCTCAGCTCGAGTGAACTTGGTACAAATGAGTACATTAAAGAGTACAGCTTCTGACAAAATCCCCTTGTTTATTGCACAAAGCAATGATCAGGATCCAGAATGATTGCCTTACTTTGAATAATTGATACTTGATACTGTATTTTGTTTCTGTTTTTATGTTAGTGTCTATTCATTGGATACCCCAGTTTCAAGAGACTGCAGGGTAGGGGGGTGTGGGTATTTAAATTGATAAATTTCATTATTTAGTTTTATCAGCCTGTATGTTTTGTTAACAATAAAAATAATTACAAATAAAGATGTTGTAAATGTGCAGACCTCAACCTGAAAACCATGCAATGCAATAGGGTGTCCAAACCTTTTTACAAAACTGCAAGTTTGAGAGATTTATCCTTAAAGTTTGCCATAGAGCCTGATTGTGATGTTTGATGTCTTTGAAATGAAGCTCCTTCAGACGTCGATCCACCCGAAGCAATGCCTCTGTGATCGTCCGCAGACTGGAAGAGGTTTCTCTGCATCCTATTCCTCCCACAGAGGCCAGTGCAGGTTTACCTTCATACGAACAGGCCATCGCTATCACTGGACCACATGATGCTCCGCCACCACCATATCCTGGGTACAAATACACTTCTACACTTGTATAACCTCTCTGTCATGTTTATTACGTCATTATTATGTCATTAAGTCACTAATTACCATCTATTTGTCATTTCTTAGCATTTAAAAAAGCTATTTGTAGTACACTAATTGCCAGAACAGGCACGGCTTATGCTTGCAATTACATTAATTGTAGTCATTGTTTGTTTCTAAATGCTAAATGTCTCATAAACACCAATGTAGTTTGATTGTTTATAGTGTATTAAAATGGTCACACATCTAATTCTGCATATCTAACATCTATCTACAGTTCCAGGCCAGGAAGTATCAGACGATAACCAATCGCCGCACTGAATCGGAATGGACTAAACGGCTGTTTTCTTGATTATGAACTGAAAATCGTTCAACCAAAGGCTTTCGGATTTATTTCCCTAGCATAAGCTACTAATCTACATATTGTCTTTCAGAACTACACTACAGCATTTAACTTATCATGAATTAAAAGCAGAGTGGATATGAAATCACCGGATGGTTCTGAAGGGTATAGATCATAGGTCACAAACTCGATTCCTGGAGGGCTGCAGCTCTGCACAGTTTTGCTCCAACCCTACTCAAAACACGGCTGATCCAACTAATCAAGGTGTTCAAGACTACTAGAGACTAAGCAGGCATGAGTTGGAAGTGGTTGGAGCTAAACTATGCAGAGCTGTGGACCTCCAAGAATTGAGTTTGAGACCATTGGTATAGATAGTCATAACTTTTTAAATATAATTAGTATTTGTAATGGTGTTTATTTTAAAAACATAATTAATAACAGTTTTGATATTAATTATTGCATCAATATAAAAAAGCCAGATCGTGTCGTTTAATTTATTTTACTTCCAGGGCTTTAATGAAGGACACAACATAGTTTTATCTTTTTTTTTAATCCTCTGTTACAGAGATCTAGTAAAATGTGACTTACAATTTAGTATTTACTGGATCAATATTTGTAATAATTCAGTGATCAGAGCAAGATTACCTCCTCTAACCTCATGACACTACTCAGGCTGTGTTTTTGGTGCAAAACCGTGTACATATAGATAATTGTTTTCTGCTTTTTTAATTTTATTCTGATTTCATTAAATTCTACTGGCAGATGAAACTGTTTTGCAAAGTCGCTAAACTGCACAGTTGCATTAGTGGTTTCTGGAGGCTGAAGTGTGTCTTTTACTTGACAGTAGGTCAGCTCTGATGTTATCGTCATAGGGATATTACTAGACTTCATAATAAACCTCCTTTGTTGACTAGTTTTGCATATTAGTGTTGTCTTGCTACATGCTGGAGCATAATAAAAATGCGTATAGATTACTATAATACAACAAAGAAGGCTTTTGGATGCAAATATTTAGCGGCTTAGTGGGGGTTGGTTGTGAAAGTTATGAAATTGACAGTAGGCATATTTAAATCGCAAATAAATGTTTTTGTGTGCACTGCTGAGCAAACTTCTGGGGGAAAACCACATTTTGCAGTTATTTTTTTCTCCCCTATTTATTATTTATTTATTTTTTGGGGGTCATAATTTACAATAAGCTTTCATTAGTTAGTGCTAGGTAATGCAAACGTTAACAGAGATCAGGTCCGTAGTCAGCCTGGTGAAAGAGATGTTTTTTAAAGTAGACCTTTTTGCAGTTATTTACCTCTTTATTTTTTTTATTATGAGATTTAAACACTGCATTTGGATGACCTTTGAAGCACTATTTTTTTAGCTAAATAGTAAAATATTTCCTAAATATTTAGAATATGGAAATTTGACATTTATTTTTACAATACAAATGTATTATCATTAGAACAATTTGTTTTAAATTAAAAACTGTAGCATATTGTAATTTAATAGGCAAATAACAAACTGGGATGCGTTTCTGAAAACCATCATTAGCCAACTAAGGTCGCAAGTTCCGTCGTTACAAACATAGTTTGTTGATTTGGTGTTTCCCCAAATTCATTGTTCCAACGAACAGTCGCAAACTGCATCACAAACTTGTAAACTTGCAACTACACCTCTGGAGCTGTAGTTAGAAACATAGTTCCTGGCTGTGTTCTAATCCCAGTTATCCCCCCTATGCCCTATTCATTTAGAACATTCTAACATTTAAACTTGGAATGATTATAAAAAGCATTAAGGTCATCTCTCTTAGGTGTAATTTGCTTTCAAAGTATTTTTACAGTTCAGTTTTAGCGATCTTCACGTTTACAATTGCGCTCCCTTCGCAGTGCACTTTGAAAACATTGATGTCATTTTAAGTACAGCCGTGGCTCATGACGAAAGCTATAGGTGACCTATTATTTAAAAGCGGAATTTGTTACATCCCCAAAGCTTGTGAAAGCCAAAAACATATGTTAAAGCTTTTAATTTATATTAGGTTATTTAAGTATCTGTACTGTATATGACATGGGCCTGTTGGTTAGAACATTTCTGCAGTGGTTTGCATGTGTCCAATTGTTAAAGTAGACTTTTAAAAAAAAATTGTAATAAAAAAAAAATCCTACTAAATAATAATCATCATCATTATTATTATTAAAGTAGAATTTTTTTATTTCCTAGTAAATAATAAAAATTAAATTTCATTTCTTAATAAATAGCCTCACTTTTTATTTATTTATATGATTTATATATAATATTATAATATGTTTTAGAATAGAATATGGAATATTCTCAATATTTTTTAATGGCAACATCTGCCCTATATGTGTCATTTACATATATTTCAATTAATAAGGAAAGCTAGTGCATGTTTTTACCAAAACTAATATTGGATTTTTTTTAATGCGTGTGCATGTAAAACAATATAATTTGCACAAAGAAATTATGGGGTTCTTCTCTAAATAAGTTGTTACCACTCCGTTTAGAGCATTATTATGGGCGTTTTATGTGATAACTAACGTGGTTCAAATGATGGATCTGCGACAGAGAAACTTCGGGTTTTGGGAAACACTCGTCACTACATTCATTTCCCAAATGATGCATCGTGCTATGATAGTTCAGCCGTGGGTTACGTCGTTGTTTGGGAACGCACTCCTGGCCAGCACATTCAACTTTTCTCAGTCGTCAGAATTTGGCCATTTGAATTGTAAGAATTATAACAATAATAATAATTTAGAGCTTCACAATTTTCCAGGCCCCTCCTGTAAGAAAAAGTACATTTGAAAATTTACGGATAACAACAATAGCCAAAATAGCATTCAAATTGATTTTAATATGGGCGGCTTTTGCTGCTTCACACTTTTTTTTATTGGTTATGTTTTCTTTTAAGACGGTTTAAGATTTAGATTAAAGCTTACTTGTCAAATGTTTCCCTATTTAAAAACAATAGAGTAGCGAAAGATGACTTCTCTTATGTCAGATGTTTTCTTGCACAGCCGCATGTTGGACTCTTGAAAAATATTTGTTTGCATTGGCCAAAACTGATAAACTGAAGTCACACCAGGATTCCGCTTGGTCTTTAAGCCTTTTTCAATGGGTTATTTTGACTATTTATGATGGCAAAGCAGTCAAAATAGGACAAATGAGCTCATGAATGGGACAAATTCTGGACCTTTGTCAGTGAGGGGGTAGGTCTTTCGAACCACCCGAACCCCTCCTAGCTACGGGCCTGGAGATTAATAAATACTGTAATAAATGTATTGTTCATATATTCACTAACAGTAACTAAAATTCAACCTTATTGTATAGTGTTAACTTTTTTTATTGCTCACCAAGGCTGCATTTATTATAATAATATTAATTAAAATGGGGGATATTTTAGAATTTTAAATATTGTCAAATGCAGTTCATTTTTGATTTAAGGTTTTCAGTGTCACACAATCCTACAGAAATCATTTTAATATCATGATTTGAGGAAACATTTTGTATTACTACTGTTTAAATGGAGGGGACCATTAAATAAGCGAGAGCGGGGACAAAAGTAAAGTGGAACGAAAGTAACAAAGCCATTTTCTCGAAGCCCTGGCACCATTTGATTTTCAGGCTATAACAGCACATTCAGCAGGCAACCCTTGATGGAGCTGCCAAATATCAGCTGATTTCGAGATCGTGTCCCACGGTTAGCTCCAAATTTCAGTTTTTAAGTCCAAAAAGTGAATTATTGCATATTGTATTTATATTGTATTTTTCTTATTACAAGTTGTGTTTCTCTTTTCATGCATCACACTAATGATCAATCTACAGGTTATTTTAGTGCACTAACCATGAGTTTGAAATGGCTGAGTTTTTCAGTTTGAAAGTAAATCAGGTTTAAATGCCAAGAGTTCCTGTGGGCTCAAACGTAACACTGTGATTTATGTGCCACTGATGATAGCCATACCTTATTTTTCACTTCCACATTGGTTTTCAGTGTTTGGATTCATATGTTTTATAAAAATAAATGCACATTGCCAATAATAATAATAAATATGAAAAAATTATAGAACGTTCTAACATTTTGCATTGTTGGGTTGCTTTTGAAACATTTGATGAAAGTGAAAATTTTTGTAAAAATAAAAGACAAAATATGTTTGCAGTTAACATTAACAAAGTCATAGTCAGATATGTTTAAGATAAACTAGATTAAGCCAGTAAAAATGGCAAATACTGTTGTGTTACTTTTGACC
>CAIGQZ010029743.1:0-10284 GCA_903798205.1 Danio tinwini | reverse complement strand
GTTAAAAAAAATAAAAGTTTAAATGAGCATTTCATACAAACCTTTTAGAGAAAATGTCAGACAGGTGGGCCTTCAAAAATTGATCGGAGAAAGAATTGGGCCCTGAAGTGAATAAGGTTGAGAACCCCTGGTCTAAAAGAACATTTTGTTTTATCTTTAGCTGCTTATATTATACTGACTAAGTTCAATAAAAAACTGCAAAATAAATAGACTGCACTTAAATAGAACTGCATTACTAAAACTAGATTAAAATGTCATCAGTTTTTGTCAACTGAAACTAGACAAAAATAGTCATAGATGATTCTGACTAAAATAAAATGTATATGCTCAGAACTTTAGTCGACTCAAACCTGACTAGACAAAAAAAAGTATGAATGTGAATAAAACTAAAATGTCAGCTTCACACAAAAAGACTAGACTAAAAAGAAAATAATAACAGGTTGCCAAAAATGACACTAGTACAAACATACTTGCTGTTGTTGCCATCAGTGGAGGTGCTGGTTGATGTGCTGTTCTCCTCCTGTTGCCAGGCATTCTTGCTTTTACTGTATGACTTGGGGGCAGAGCTTGAGAGCTGTGTTGCGCTTGACAGCTGGGCGGAGCCTGATGTGGGTGTGACCGTCGATGATCTGAAAGGCCGAGGTTTATCGACCACAGCAGGGGTCTTATATCCTTGAGGAGTATAGCAGGACCTAAATCCAAACACAGATACACACAATTCAGATGCCAGCTGGCCGGGATTAATGCAGAATTACTAACAGTGAAAAATAAGCTTTATAACACACTATAGCTTTGGTCTTAATCTGTTATCACCAGTCACTGTAACACTTTCTGTAAAGCCTATTTGTATAATGTGCTAAAAGGATATTTTTAATGTTAAATAAAAACAATGCATTATGAGATGAACAATGATAGCAAGATTTCTTATTGCAATTTTATTTCCTAGATTATTTTTTAAAGAATACGAACAAAAATAAGCAACCCTTTTAAATTTAACCAACCCTAACCATTGAAAATACAGTTAGATGTCAAGATACAAAACCAGAATACAAGAAACTAGCCTAATATATAATACACTAAAACTTATAGGGATTAGGATACACTAATATGGATTTTTTGACTAATACTGATAACCAATAACTCAATAGATTAGGAGGCAGATAGCTGATATATTAGCCAATAAATACCAATGTTGCTAATCTGAACTTTATTAATTAAATGGCTCTTTTTTAAAGCCAATACTTTTATGTAAATAAAATCTACTGCTTGACAAAAAAAAAAATAAAATTAGAGACTAAGTCACTGAAAATTAACTACAAATCAGTAAAACAATAAAAAGGGAGCTTCAAATGGCTTCTGGGGCTTGAGTCCCGAATGTTTTTTCAAAAGCCCCAAATCATTTGGGTTTGTTAAGTTGTCAAAACATAGTTTCTCAACACATTGTGCAAAAATATTTAAATTGTTTTAATATTGCTTTCCCCTAGGATCAATAAAACAATCAGCTGGGCTTTCACTGGCTCTTTTTTATTTATTTAAAGGTTTTAATAGAGAGACAGCCCCACAGCCTTCTTGTTTTGGTTCATTTAAGATTTTCAAATATTTAGCAAAAAATGTATATACTAGTCCATGATGCCTTAAATGGACAGGCCTTTAAGGGTAAATGAGGGTAGAGTGGGGGAGGAAGGGGGTGTAGTGACCAACTACATTTTGGCCCTAGATGTTTATAATGTCTGGCTCTGCCCCTGAATAATAAATAATTTTTCAACCTAAAAAAACGATATTAGCCTAATTTTCTTTTCAGACCGATGATAATGATAACATAAAAAAATAGCATTTATCGGCCGATAACCATATGGCCGCCGATATATTGTGCATGTCTACTAATATTGTTATTAATGATTCAACGATACACATTGCAACATTGTTTTAAAGACATTATACCATACTTGCCAACACTCTCGTTTTTCCCGGGAGTCTCCCGTATTTCAGACCCATCTCCCGCCACCCTCCCGTTTTGTTATGTTCCCCGGAAAACTCCTGTAATCCCCCCCACCCCACCGATCCTCAGTTTTTTGGTACAGTCCATAGTACAGTTACTTATTTCACAGTACAGTTACTAACCTGGTTCTCAACAGTGTTATTCAGCCCCCACCCCGAACAACCCCCTAAAAATTTTACTTTTCAATTTTAGGTAATTTAATTACAGTTACTTAATAAAATACTGACCTTAAATACTGTAGATAAATTAAACAATTCTGTATAAATCAAATAAGAGAAGCAGAGTTTATTGTTACACAAACATTTTTTAAATGTTAGTAAGTGTAAACAGAGAACTAAAATGTTACAAGAGGCAGCACAGTTAGCACTGTCGCCTCACTGCAGGTTGGTCACTGGCTCGAGTCTCGGCTGCACCAGTTAGCATTTCGGTGTGGAGTTTGCATGTTCTCTCGGTGTTGGCATGGGTTTTCTTGGGGTGCTCCGCTTTCCCCCACAAGTCCAAAGACATGCGCTATAGGTGAATTGGGTGAGCTAAATTGGCTGAAATAGTTGGCGGTTCATTCCACTGTGGTGACCCCTGATAAATAAGGTACTAAGCTGAAGGAAAATGAATGAATGAAATATTAAAAGTCCACTCCAAAGGGAGATTTTTTTTTAAAATCTCTAAACAATAAATAGAGTCAGAAATGAATGACAATACATGGTATGAAATATGCTGTTATTACGTTACGTTTTTAAGTAAAAGCTAAAATTAAAACTACTAAAATTAATCTTTTTAAAATCTGTGTTTAATATGTCAATACTTTGAGATTTATAGGTATTTTAAGCAGTATTGATTGATTGGCTTGATAAGTAATTTATCAGACAAAGTCATTTAAATACATTTTAAAGCTTTAATTAGCTATTCATCATTTTTTTGAGTGACTTAACACAATTATGAATACAGCCTTTATAGAAAGTTTACCCATGTTATAGATGTTTTAATATGATGTACATTTAATAAATAAATAAATACGATACCTAGGTTTAAAGTTATCAGCATTGGCTGATCCGGGAGGGGGGAATGTACGCGTTCGGTAGTTCTTGCTTTGGTTTGCTGATGCGGCAATGATGGGTGATGATTCTCTGCGCCGACCCTCTCCGACCGTCCACGCTCCGGCTCCTGCCAGCTCCTGTAGGCCGCTGTATGTAGCGGAGCCGTGCAGGGGCTTGTGGGGCGTTCCCGCGAGACTGCGGCTGGGTTTGGCTCCTTTGGTGTTGGGACTCGGCGTGTAGAGGGAAGCATCGATTCCACTGTCACTGGATCCTCCTTTACCCATGTGCTCAGGATCGGGGTCTGAGGGGTCACTAAGGGCCCCAGAAACCCCACCTCCAACACCGTCAAACCAGCGCTCATCACTGTGACTGCTGGAAGCATTGCTGGAGAGTGTGTTACTGCTGGAGTGACTGGAGTAGTGCGTTTCACCCTGAGATAAAGAGAAGGATTTATTATTCAAACATCAGTTACTCATTATTTAAGAGTTAATATGATAATGATGTTTCCCAGTGATGGGTTGCAGCTGGAAGGGCATCCACTGTGTAAAACATATGCTGGATAAGTTGGCGGTTCATTCCGCTGTGGTGACTGCATATTAATAAAGGGACTAAGCCGAAAAGAAAATGAATGATAATGATGAGGAGGGCTTTTTACCTTTGAGTGTCTGTTAGGAGAGTCTTTCCCTGCGCCGTCCTGTCGGGTCTGTCTTCTCTGAGCTGAGTTCGCAGATACACCCCTCGAGGATGCAGGAACATGCCACATGGGCTCTGTCCAACATACACAATTTACATGCGTTTTATAATCTTTTAAAAAAAAAAGCATATAATTTTGGCTATACTTGACGTCAGTATCTCACACATGGTCAAGCGGTCACTGCAAGAGATGTGTCAAATGATTCTTGATGATTCAGTGAATTGATTCTGAGCTCAGTTTTCTCTAGGGCTGGGACAATAAACCGTTGCCTTGTAAAGCAAGAAATGATTCTGAAATTTTCTGAATGCATTTCAATTCCCTCTTGAATCGATTCTGAGCTTAGATTTTTACCACCAGATGGCGCTGTATGCGTTACAAACACTTTCCTTACGCATATTACTCGAACTTAAAACAATAAATAATACATTTTATGACTAAATGAAAACTATAAATATACATGCAATTGAAGGAATTTGTCAGGATTTGTGTGTAAATAAGAGACGTCACAGCATGCTGTTCAATTTATTTGGTTTTGTGGAAAATGGTTTTGAAAATGTTTGGAATGAATCTTGTTCATAAACGTTTGTAGGGTTCTAGGGTTCACAAGATGTTTGTCTGTGCAGGATATGAAGAAATACACTTGGACAGTTTTTTGGTAAATTTAGTATTACAATAACAGGGTATATACAGCAATCACAGAGTGAAATTCAGTAACTTTCAAGACCTATTTGAAGACTTTCCATACATGTTAAGACCTCATCCCCACTTTAGGTTTCACCCGGTCACATGTGCGACATTCTAATATACAGTATATTTACTAAATACTTATCGTGACAAACTGATCCTTAACTAAAACATTATTCGTATACTGAATAAAAATGCTAATTGGCGCCTACAGAACTCTAGGATTTTATCGAATTCATAAACTACACACCAATATTCAGATAAAATTCAGGCAAACTTTAGCATACAACTATACATTGTAGAATCAAAAATGATACAAAATTGAATACCTTGTAAAAAAGCATTTAAGGCTTTTAAATACCTTTTAAGAGCTTTAAATTTCTCTAAATTGATGTATCAATTTTTAATACTTTAAGACCCTGCGGACACCCCGAATAAGTTAAAAGTGTCCAGTTATCAAGTTACCATTAATAGGGTTGAAATAGGCATAATTTTGTCACCACTGTATGTTTTTTTCAGGATGGAACTGGAAAATTTGCAAGCAAGTTATATGAATCCTATTTAAAATCATCTGACCGTAACATGTGGTGAAGTAAAAGTAAAGCTTTTTTCCTAAAAGACAGTACACATATGTAAATGTACTCAAAACGTACAAGTTACTTAACTATTTTACTGAAGTAAATGTAATAAAGTAAATGTAATTCATTACTACCCACCTCTGGATTTGACCACTTACAGTTCATGACCGAAAGCACAAATGCTCTTATTTGTGCTCACTAAGAGTGTGCGATTAAAAACTAGCCTAGCCTAGAGTGCCATCTGCTAACTAAGCTCAAAAACAATATCAGAGAGAATTAGAATGCATTCTCAGCCCTAGTTTTTATCAGCAGTTTTATTATTATGCTTTACAAACAGCTGTTTTCTGCGTGCATTCACTTCCTTACATACACCACTTGAACTTAAAAGATCATTAATAAAAAGTTTTAATCAAAATACAAAAGTGTTCATTGAGAGCTGTGTTTACATTAATCTTTGTGACATAAGTCAACTTGTCTCACATAACTCGACGAAACCACAAGCTTGCTTCCTCTGGAGCATTTGAGTGTACAGTTAAAACCAACCAAGAGCACCATCTACTGTTAAAAGTCATATAGCCCTCGCCGTGGCGCACCTCTCAAAAAATTTAACTACACGTCGCAACGACGCATAGGGCAAGCTCTGTGATTGGTCAGCTTGGTAGCGCTGACAAGTGTGGGCTGAGATGAGAGCCGCACGAACCCGTGGGAGCGAGTGTCAACAAGTGTCGTGTCCTGTGAGGGAGCTCCAGTCGGAAACTTTTGTTTTGTGTTTACCTTATGATTAAAGTTGTTGCACATCTGCCAGTTCCCACATCATAATGAGCGAGTTTTAAAACACCGAGAAAAAACACAACACAGAAGAACATAAAAACCTCACCACCAGCATTTCGGAAGTGTTATTGCAGAGCAACATAAACAGCACGCAGAAGTATAGATGCACAGCAACGTGCAAGGCAGGAACCGTGGGTCATGCCGATCACTCGACAAAGAAGTATAAACCAGCCTTAAATGTTCCATTACTACCCACCTCTTAATTTGACCACTTACAGTTCATGACCAAAAGCAAATACTCTTATCTCCGATTAAAAACTAGCCTAGCCTAGAGCGCCACCGGCTAACCAAGCTCAAAAATCATATCAGAGAGAATAAAGTTTGAATCAAAATACGTGTTCATTGAGAGCTGTTTACATTAATCTCGTGAAAGTCAACTTTCTTCCTCGGGAGCATTTGAATGCACGGTTAAAACCGACTAGAGCGCCATCTACTGTTAAAAACTGAGTTTAGAATCAATTCAACAGAGAATATGCAATGCATTTTGAAAATCCCAAAGCCAAAGCAGAATTGATTTTTCACCACAGCTGTAAATAAAAATATATACATACTTTTTAGATACTAATATTTACACTTTTGGTACTAACATGTTTTGTCTATGTTTGTAATTCTGCTGTGCAAAACACATTCTTGTCGTGTTGTTGCCAAGTCTACTAATAAAATAAAGGCCTCTCTTCTTTGTTCTTAATAATCAGATGTTTGAGTCAGTCATTTTGTCAATGTTATTGTAGTATTTTTTGATACTATTATTGTTTCATATTCATTTGAAATAAAACAATTTTCATTAATTATTATGTTTTTCTTTAAAACTTGATTTTAAGTTTTAGGTATCTACAATTTAAAATCAGAAATCAACTGAAAGAAAAGTTTTAAAATTTTAAAAGATGTTCAATCTATGAAAGCCGGTTTAATAAAATAAAAAAAAATATATAAAAGTCAGAATTCTGAGTTATAAAGTCGCAATTTCGAGTTATAAAATCTGAATTCTGAAATATAAAGTCAGAATTGCGAAAAATTGTTAAAAAGCAAGAAATCTGAGTTATGTTCTGAGTTGCCTGTTATGGTGACTGACCATAAATAGTGTTAAAGATGCATGCACATTAGCCCATAATCACAACATAAAGCCTATATCCGACTGTTTATTGTTTATCACGCTTTCGAAAAGGAAATATATAGGCTAGTTGAACTAAACTAAGCGGCTTATTTATTAGTTTGGATTTGTTCTTTTCTAACTATGCCATTTGCACCATTTGGTCTAAATAGCAATTATAAAGCATTAAACAAAGAGTCTGAAACTATCAGTTGTAGGTTGTGTGATTCCTCTAAAAAGCCTAAAATACATTTTTTATTTTAATTATTATATGTGTAACAATGATATGATTTACATGTTGTTGCAGCTGTTATTTGTTACAGGAAACTCCTTTATAACTCGCAATTCTGACTTTATAACTCAGAATTTTGACTTTATAACTTGCAATTCTAACTTTAGAATTTATTTATTTATTTATTTTATTTAGTGGGGGAACAGGCTTCCATATCAATGTAATATTCATATTTTCTGAGTTTACCCAGCAGAGGGCAGAGTTCACAAAGTGATAGCGCCACATAAAAAAAAAACAGTTTTAAAGACTGATGCACCACATGTCTTAGTAGTTTTGCTGGGGTTTTTTTTTACCTGACTTGTTGCGCTCCATTGTGCTTTCTTGACTAGTGAAACCAGAAGATGATTCTCCGCTCGAGACATCAACAGTAACATGTGGGTCAAATGGCTGGAGTGGCCGCTGTACAGACCCAAACCTACACACACAACAAACATGTACAAGTTAACATTGAATATATTCTAGCTTCCTAAAATCATGCCAATCAACTAAATTTATAAGATGTTATATACAGTGGTTAATTAATATCTTTCAAGCTAAATTTTGCACAAGCAAGTTTCCAACGGTAAAACAAACCCTTTCCAGCACATTGTGTAGATTAAGATACCCATCAGAGGCTAGATTTGAAACAGTGTGACTAGGTTTGCATCATACACAAGTCATAATGAGTCCTGAGTCTGTTAGAGCCCGAGTGTTCTGTCACTCGTCACCCTGTGGGTCTGAGTGATGTTCAGCTGAATCTGACGGGACTATTAATAGCACTCATTAGCACATCCCACTGAAACACCACCAGAAACAGCCCGTGTCAAATACTGAAGGACCAACAGTACCCTAACATCTCTCTACAACACTCTAATGCACTTGAAACTGCTCACAAGTCAGGGAAAGTAAAAAATGAAAAGTTCAATTTGACAATGAAAATAACGATGAAATGTATTCATCTACTACTTTTTACCCAAGACTACGACAAGGACACTAACAAATATTGCTTACTAAAACTAGACTAAAATACTTGGTTTACTTTGACTAAGACTAGACTAAAATGCAGAGACTTTTAGGCCCAGTTTCACAAATCAGGCTTAGCTTATGCCAGGACTAGGCCTAAATTAGGCTATTAAAGCCACATTTATAAAAATGGCCTTAGAGAAATACATTACTGGTGTGCATCGGAGACAAAAAAAATGACACTGCCGTATTTTAAGACATCTCACTCCAAGTTATTTTCAGTTGAGAGAGCTAAAACATGCAATTTAATCCAAGACTAGCCTTAAACCTTGTTTGTGAAGCCGGGAGTTAGTTGCCAAAGACTAAAACTAGACTAAGACTAAAACTATACTAAAATACTTGAGGCTTACTTTGACTAAAACTAGACTAAGACTTAAATTAGACTTGAGATTTACTTTGACTAAAACTAGACTAAGATTTAAACTAGACTAAAATACTTGAGATTTACCTTGACTAAAACTGGACTTAGACCAAATTTAGACTAAAATACTTTAGTCCCCTGTTTCACAAACAAGGTTTAAGGCTAGTCAAGATTAAATTGCATGTTTGAGCTGTCTCAACTTAAAATAACTTGCAGTGAGATGTCTTAAAATACATCAGTGTCATTTTTTTTCTCCAGGTGCTCACCAGAAATATATTTTTCTAAGGTCATTTTTATAAATGTGGCTTAAATAGCCTAAATTAACTAAGGCCTAGTCCTGGCTTAATCTAAGCACTGTTTGTGAAACTAGGCCTAGGTTTTCTTTGACTAAAACTAGACTAAGACTTAAACTAGACTAAAATAATTGAGGTTTACTTTGACTAAAACTAGACTAAGACTTAAACTAGACTAAAATACTTGAGATTTACTTTGACTAAAACTAGACTAAATAATTGAGGTTTACTTTAAAACTAGACTAAGACTAAAACTAGACTAAAATACTTGAGGTATACTTTGACATAAACTAGAGTGCTCAGCCACTAAAGAAATAAAGTTGACTAAATATGATTAAAAAAAAGGAAAAACAAATGACATTTGCACAAAAGACTAAAGAATCAAATTGAAAATAGGTGACAAAATGAACAGTACTTTAGACTCTGCTAAAAGTTGGAATTAATTACCTGATTATATTTAAGCAAAATGAACATCAAAAAGAGTGTTTTATTTTAGTAAAAATTCTTTGAAGTTCAACAGACACCAGAAATCTTCAGATTTTGAATGCAATTTTATGAAGGCAAACATTTCTTAGAAAATGGATTAACTTGCATGTATTTATTGTTAGCGCAAGACCAGAAATCCGTCTTAACAAGGTTTCACATGGACTTTAAAATATGGTCCATGGCCTTGTTTCTAGTTTCCACTTAGTATTAAAGGGTTCACCCAAAAATCCCTTGACTTGTTCCAAACCCATTAGAGTTTTTTGTTCTGATGAAAACAAAATGAAGGAAAATTGATGAAAATGGGGGGTCAGCTGGGGTCATAAATGGTCAGCTGAAGTGAACTGTGATTAGTGAATAGTGTTGAATGAATAAACCCATGTTTCGACATGGATGGCGACTAGTGTGTACTGAGATACATTGTTCTGATGCTATTTCTCACAACACGTCCCATAAATACCACGTTACATCAGCTGATGGAGAGTAAGTGGTCTTTTGTAAATGTTTGAATACATTTGACCACAAAAGTGTTTTCCACTTCAAAAGCAATCCAATCAAATGTGTTTTCAACTACCACTGGAGAAGGACAAAAGTGGACAAGGTCAAAACATTTCAAACCCGTTTACAAAAATATTTAGTGTTGTCCACTTGTGATGCAAATGTATCTTAATAGCAGGTGTAAACGGGGCCAAAAACACAATAAGCTGAATTAGTTTTCCTCGAAATCTCTTTGTGAGCTTTCTAAATATGGAAGGTGTTTGTCATGGGGCTGGTGTTTGAAGGGGACAAGCCTTAATTAGATGCAGAACAACCACAATATGCTAATCAGTGACCCACTTTTTATAACTGCATTAAATATGAATGCATGCAACTTGAATAGGGGACTCAAGGAGGGTTTTTTTGTCCCTGGTCTTTAAGTGACCAACTCAGGGATTCAATATTG
>CAIGQZ010029741.1:0-12811 GCA_903798205.1 Danio tinwini | reverse complement strand
ATATATATATATATATATAACTTTTCTACAGAACAAACAACTGTTGTCCAATGACTTCCCTAATTGACCTTCAGTAGTTAAGCCTTTAAATGTGACTTTAAGCTGAATACAAGTGTCTTGAAGAATATCTAGTCAAATATTATGTGCTGTCATCATGAAAAAGTCAAAATAAATCAGTTTTTAGATATTGGTTATTCATTTTTTTTGTAATCTTCAGATGATATACCTGTGTAATTTCAGCAACATCATAATAAAAATAGAACTGTGTATATTCAATACATGTTGTTCAGCAAATTGACCCCAAATGCTTTAAATAATAAAACAAAACACTTATCTGAAAATATCTTTTGTAAATAGAAGTCATGATATATCAGGAAAAACACTGATATATTATTATTATTTTAATGATATTTACTAATGCTAACATTTTATTCATTTCATTTTTGATTAATTATAGAGTTATGGGATCATATATGAATTCGTAGAAGTTTACATCTCGTGTTTGTGTGTGTCTGTGTGTAGATTATCCAGGACCGGGTGCTCCAGCAGAGCTCCAGGAGCAGTGTGATGTGGAACAGTCACCCCGGTGGACTCTTCTCTCTGCCGCAGTACTCCTCATATCTGGGAGACTTTCCTTTCTTCTACTCCAAACTCGGTAAATCAACACCCTCAGCTTCTGTTTAACACACACTGTTTGTCCAAAAGCTCAATCTGAAATCTTCAGTCTGGAAATTTAAAAGGGACACGTCAGCTTTACTCACCCTCAAATCGTTGAGGTTCTATATTCTCATTACAAAAGAAGATATTTAGAAGAATGTTGGGCAGTAAAAACAGCCATTGGCTTCCATAGTAGGAAAAACAGATACTGTGAAAGTCAGTGGTTGCAGGTTTCCAACATTTTTCTAAATTTCTTCTTTTAACTGGTTTATGACCAGTGAGTGAATGATGAAAGCATTTTCAGTTTTGTGTGAAATGTTCCTTTAAAATAAGCAAATATTATATTAAAATCCAACAGTATAATTATAATTAAGTGAATTTTTTTTAAGATATTATATTATTAAAGATATATAAACTATATGATATTAATATTATATTGTTGTTGATGTGAGCTAATATATGAAACTGAACAATGTAATAAATAATTAAATATGTAAAGTAAAATCTATCGTAAAATATCTAAATATATATATATATAAGACATGCATCGTAATAATATATAATAAAATGCAAATAAACATTACATTTAAAGTTGCACTGCAAAAAAACTTACTTCAAACCAAAAACAATTGTATTTAGCTTACGCTGCTGTCAGGTCATATCACTTGTTTTAAAGAAATATAGACTTCATTTTCACTTGGATATTTCCAAAAACAATATTTTTACTTGTCAAGAAAATCCTTTTGATTTAAGAATGTATTTTTATTTTTATTTTTTCTAGATATTTTTGTGCTGGAAACATGACAAACTTTTAAAAAAACATTTTTTTGCGGTGTGGTAGTTTTGATTGATACTCGTATAGGGTCCCACGTTATATTAAGTGTCGCTTATACCTGTGAACTTACATGGTAACTAGATATGTATGTGTTATGTAGCTACAGTGTATGTACACACTGGTACATAGTATTTACTTGTGTAATACTGGTGTAACTAATCACATGTAACAACACACTAAATAGTATGTGTAAGTTCAAATGTGTAACAGGACATTGGTAACAACACTAAAAAAAGTACACATCTGTAACAAGAATTACATAAGTGCATTGTGTAACAACAATATACTTGCAGGTGTTTTCCCACTTCCACACCTGTTTGCATACCATGTACTTCTGAACACTGTATTAGAAAAAGAATGGCAGAACTAACGCTGCATTAGAAGGTTTTACCTTGTGATACCAGTGTAATTACAGGGTAAATAATCAGAAACTGTCCACTCAATATAAAGTCTAAAATGGTCATAAATTACTGTGTAATATATAAAACCTAAGCCTTTGTGCAACTGTTTAACAACAGCAAACTACTGCCAAAAAAGTATGTGTATGTAGAAATATACAAATGCCTCATGTTTATATGTTGTTTTAAGGTAAACTGTAGAATCAGTAGTCACATCAAAGTGGGTAGTTTACCAAAGATTGTGTTATTAATGTCATGTTACACATTTGAACTTTCACATACTATTGTGGGTTGTTACATGTGTGTAGTTACACCATTATTACACAAGTAAATACTATGTACCAGTGTGTACACAGTAGTTACATACTACTTACACATCTAGTTACCGAGTAAGTTCACAGGTATAAGCAACACTTAATATAAAGTGGGGCCTAATATAGTAAACAAAAAATAAACACTCACCGGCCACTTTAATAGGTACACCTGTCCAGCTGCTTGTTAACACAAAGTTCTAATCAGCCAATCACATGGCAGCAACTCAATGCATTTAGGCATGTAGACATGGTCAAGACGATCTGCTGCAGTTCAAACTGAGCATCAGAATGGGGAAGAAAGGGGATTTATGTTACTTTAAACATGGTATTTCAGAAACTGCTGATCTACTGGGATTTTCACGCACAACCATCTCTAGGGTTACAGAGAATGGTCTGAAAAAGAGGAAATATCCAGTGAGCGGCAGTTCTGTGGGCGCAAATGCCTTGTTGATGACAGAGGTCAGAGGAGAATGGCCAGACTGGTTCCAGCTGATAGAAAGGCAACAGTACCTCAAATAAGCACTCGTTACAACCGAAGTCTGCAGAAGAGCATCTCTGAACACACAACACGTCCAACCTTGAGGCAGATGGGCTACAGCAGCAAAAGACCACACTGGGTGCCACTCCTGTCAGCTAAGAACAGAAAACTGAGGCTACAATTCACACAGGCTCACCAAAACTGGACAATAGAAGATTGGAGAAACGTTGCCTGGTCTGATGAGTCTCCATTTCTGCTGCAACATTCGGATGGTCGGGGCAGAATTTGGCCTGAACAACATGAAAGCATGGATCCATCCTGCCTTGTATCAACGGTTCAGGCTGGTGGTGGTGGTGTAATGGTGTGGGGGATATTTTCTTGGCACACTTTGGGTCCATTAGTACCAATTGAGCATTGTGTTAACGACCCAGCCTACCTTAGTATTGTTGCTGACCATGTTCATGACTTTATGACCACAGTGTCTCCATCTTCTGATGGCTACCTCCAGCAGGATAAGACACCATGTCATAAAGCGTGAATCATTTCAGACTGGTTTCTTGAACATGACAATGAGTTCACTGTACTCAAATGGCCTCCACAGTCCCCACACCTCTTTAGGTTGTGGTGGAACGGGAGATTGACATTATGGATGTGCAGCCGATAAATCTGCAGCAACTGCGTGATGCTATCATGTCAATATGGAGCAAAATCTCTGAGGAATATTTCCAGTACATTGTTGAATCTATGACACGAAGGATTAATGCAGTTCTGAAGGGAAAAGAGGTCCAACCCAGTACTAGTAAGGCGTGCCTAATAAAGTGGCCGGTGATTGTATACTGTATATATAAATAAATTCATCTGTTTAATTTACAAAAATATTATAAAATTAATATTATATCAAAGCATAACAAAACAAATATGCATGTATTCTTATATTTTAACCATTATTAGCTAATAAATTAAACAAGTTTTCTTTTCATTATGTACTTTTTAAGTGTGTCGTGAACAAGTGTGTGATTTTGGAGTTTCCTTTGAATATTGCCACACTTTATTTAATTTTTTCTCCCAAACTTTGTCTAATCGAGTCCTGCATGACGTTTTGAGGCTACGCTCAAATGTTTCTGTAATGAATAAGCTTTATAAGACGTGACAGACAGTCATTATGGGAGTTTGAGCTGCTCTCTCATCTCTCCTTTTCTCTGTCATCATCTGATTTATTTTTAAGCCATCTCTTAATTGCAGAGGTGTTGATATCTACAGCTTGAGCATGTGGTTAAGTGACAGTCATTGTGTGCTGTGATAGATTATTGAGCAGTCCAGTGTAATTGCATGGTAAAATCTATATTGACAATCTAAAGGGGAGCGTGGCTGGAGTTAATGCAGCGGCGCAGACCTCCGTACGTCTTCATCTGCACTTCTGTCGTGCTAATCAATACAGCAGCAAAAACACCAATCATCAAACAGTGTGGTGTGAAAAAATCAGACTGAAGGAAAAGGGTTGTGCAAGAGAGTAAAAGTATATGTTCTTAACACTGTTCAAAGTAGGAGAAAAAATGTAGCCCTTCTAAAATGCATTAAGAATAAAATAATAACAAAAAAGAAGAAAAGAGGAAGAAGGGAAGGAAAACAAAAAAAACAGATCACTGACAGCAGCTAGGATAGATTTAGTATGCTTTGGGTATGTCATTATTTATTTGTTTAATTATTTATTTACTCCTTTTTATTAAAAATGTTGCTTTAATCTAAGAATATTATCACCAATTTATTATTATTAATCTTTGTTATTATTATTATTATTATTATTATTATTATTATTATTATTATTGTTATTATTGTAGTTGTTTTATTGATCTATTTATTTAATATTGTTATTACATTTTTTTAACATTGTTGCTGTAATCCCAGAATATTACTTATTATCACTAATTTATTATTATTATTATTATTATTATTATTATTATTATTATTATTATTGTTATAGCATTTAATTATAATATATATATATATATTATTCGAGTAAGAATTATTAGCCCTCCTGCTTATTTTTTCCCAAATTTCTGTTTAATGGAGAGAAGATTTCTTCAGCACATTTCTAATCATAATAGTTTTAATAACTCATTTCTAATAACTGATTTATTTTATCTTTGACATGATGACAGTAAATAATATTTGACTAGATATTCTTCAAGACACTTCTATACAGCTTAAAGTGACATTTAAGGCTTAACTAGGTTAATTAGGTTATCTAGGCAGGTTAGGGGAATTAGGCAAGTTATTGTATAGTGATGGTTTGTTATGTAGACAGTCGAAAAAATATCTAGCTTAAAGGGGTTAATAATATTGACCTTAAATGTTTAATAAACAGTTAAAAAATGTATTCTTTTGGCATTGGTATTTATTCTTGTCGAAATAAAACAAATAAGACTTTCTCCAGAAGACAAAATATTATCAGACATACTGTGAAAATGTCCTTGCTCTGTTAAACATCATTTGGGAAATAATTAAAAAAGACAATATTTATACTTTTATTATAATTTGTTATTGGTATTATTATTTGTTGTTGTTGTTTATTATTATTATTTATTTTTTATTGGTAGTTGTTGTTGTTGTTGTTATAGTTTTTATTTATTCAGTCTTTATAACTATTGTTATTACATTATTATATTTTTTTCTTTTTATTGATATTGTTGCCGTAATCCCAGAATATTACTTAATAATAATAATAATAATATTGTTATTATTATTATTTGTTGTTTTTGTTATTTTTGCCTTGTGTACTGATTTAAATTTGTTTTATATAATAATAATAATTATTACTTTTATTATTATAATTATTTTTAATTGTGTTATTTTTCTTATTATTATTACTGTTATTATTATTTAATCATTTGTATAAATAAATTTTTTACTGTATGCTGGCTGGTTTGTTATTTGCTTCATAAATGGCAGCACTTTGCATAATTACATTTAAGAACTGTACATAAGCATGTTTTTCATTAACATTTGAAGTGATTACTGTAATAAAGCAGTTCATTTAAATGCATATTTTATATGAATGATTTAGTGGTAATAAAGTAAGTAGTTTGACAACATTGTAGTAAATAGTTTTGGTGCATATTATACCAGCAGATCAGCTAATCCAGCGCAAGTAAGTGCACAGAATGCTTGTATTTAAATTTATTTTTTGCATTTCTTTTCTACGTCAAAACAGAGCTGAATGTGTTATAAGGGTAAAATCAATCATACAGAGTTCCACAGATCTGAAACATCACTTTTGTCTGACTCTGCTTCTTATCTGATTGTGTTTGTAGGGATCAAGCCGAGTCCCAAGTTCACTGCAGTTATCCATGCAGTGACGCCGCTGGTTTCTCAATCTCAGCCCATTCTCAAGCTCATCGTCTCAGTGGCCAAATCACAGTACTGCGCTCAGGTAAAAACACATCTTCTCACAAACAGTTCCGTCAGTATCAGCAAAATATAAGCATTTGAGTGGAAAAGAAAATTTGGTAACACTTTTTTTAAAACACAATTTTAGGTGACATAGTTGCAGATGTTCCAGGCACTTACTATAGTAATTACAATCAATCATTCATTTTCTTCTCAGCTTAGTCCCTTTATTATGCATAAATGCATGTGACTAAATCACATTCTAACCCTAAACTATTATAGCTAGTGCAAGTAATTAATTCATATTACTCAGTAGTACTACATCAGCTTAAAATAAATAATTTTATCATTATACTTCTATCGATTAAAATGAATTTAAACAAGGCATATGTAGACTTAATACACCCTTGTTTATTGCGACACCGGTGGCCATTCAGTGAACTGCGGCAGCAGCTTACACTTGTGCACACAAGAGAATGTGATTAAAGAGCAATATTCTCACAGTGATTAGCATTTTCATTATTTTGATTTAAAAGTATAAAGAGTTTAGAAAACTCTGCAGTGATTATATATAAATATCAAGATGCCTCAGTGCTGCGGAGAGCGACATTTAGATGAATATGCAAATGTATGCTGTGTACTTTTCTCTCAATAACACAATAAACATGCAAGGAAGTTTGAGAAAACAGCAGTTCAGTTCTGATCTCAGTGATGTACTGTGTTCAGCATAAATGAGTTCACCCCACACAGATCTCTTTTTTTATGAATATTTTCTATAGAAGTGGTCCTCAACCACACCGGTACCGGGCCACACAAGAAATCATTAATTATTTCTGTTTTATTTATTATCTGAGTCTGAACGATTTTTTATTTTGAAAAATGACTCTCGCTTGCGTCTTGGTCACTTGCGCATCCAAATATAACCCACAAGCAGCAAAATAAGTAAGAAACGGATGTCTTTGGAAAGTTTCTTTGCTAAGGGAAAAAGCCCCAGTGAAGGACCTGCAAACTGCCAAGGAATAGATCTGCAACCCATTTGTCAACAAATCAGGTAAATCCAGCATGTCTGTGCAAGAAGATCAGCTGATGGAGATCACAAATGATGGCGACCTTTATGGGCTGTTCGCATATCGGGTCTTTTCTAGAGTTCACGCGAGTTCGTTATTTCTAATGTACGCTCACGCTCGTGCCTTCTAAACACACCCAGTTGAATGAATGCCGGGAGCGTACCGCGAGTCATGTGACAAGAACTGAACAATCAGCTTCAGCTTGTATGGAATATACACAGTTTGGTAGACTAATGATCTCAGACAAACACAGAACACCCAAACACTGCAGTGCTTTGTCATTTTCTTCCTAAATAAAACGTGTATCAGAGTGACAGCAATGTTTTGTCAGCTTGTCATTCTCTGAGAAAACGGTTGATGGTTGGTTGATAGCAATCTACAAACTACCACTCCCAGCATCCCCCAAAATTGTGATAAAAGGGTTGGGCACCACTATTCTATAGGATACTTTACAGTGATAAATCTTTCACTTTTAGTTCTATGGCTAAATGTATGCATTTTCAAAAGGAGGTGAGCTCATTTATGCTCAGCACTGTATATACTGTATGTTTGCACGAGATCTGCATTTCATTATAATCAAACTCCGATAACAGTGTGCTTTCAACATGTATTAGTATAATAATAAATATACTGTTTTTCAAAGCTGAAATATATAATATAATATATTATAATATAATATAATATACAGGGCTCGAAATTGCGACCAATTTGGTCGCAAATGCGCCTGAAATTTAATCTATGCAACCTCATAATATATTTGGGAGCATTTGTGCGACTGCATATAATGGTTGTAGTGCGACTTGTTTCGTTTTTTTCCAATCAGACTTTTCTGCTGCTATATTGGTTCATATTAGCTGTCAATCACTCAAGGCTTTCCGCTGTTAGAAAACAGGGAGCTTTTAAGGGCGCCAGCTGAGATCAATCGAGTGTTTTCGGAGAAGGTGCCCGAATCTCAATGCGTTGCATTCACTGCATGTTCAGCGCAAATGTCCGCTAAATATAAAATCCAACACTGTACATATCATCGCCAAAGAAGCTTGCTTTACTAAGTAAACTGAATCTGCGGCTCATAACAAAAAGCGGTATTTGCGCCTTTGGTCATCACGAGAATCCTGCTCTGCATGCTCTTATATGACGTCGGCTGGCTCGCCTGCTTTTCCACAAACACAGAATAATCAGCGCATAACGAGATAATGTGCAATCCGCATAATGAGCATTTACAATGACACAAACCGAAAGCAAAGCTTTTAAAGAGTGGTAGAAGTGAGACCTTTCTTACTTTCTTTGGTCCATTCTTTTGTGAGATGTATATTATTTTTCTATTTACTGATGACTGCTTTGCAGCTTTCAGCATTGGATTGAATGATTTATTATAATCTTACGTTTGTTTTGTAGCAGAAAATTATTTATTAAATTGACATGCATTTAAAAACAATAGAGCAAAATAAATATTACTTACTGCAATACTTCATTTTAGTTTGATGCAAACCATAAATTTATTTTTATAAAGTAACAGCAGGACCTTTTACAGTACATAACTCGCATTCAAGCACATTCAGGGCAGCATGATAATGACAAATGTAATTCATTGTAAGTATTATTGACCTCATCATCATCATTGATAATATTTTATAGTTATTAGACATTCATTTTGGAATTATTGCACAGATATCAATAAGTCATCACAGCATTAGTTAGTTGTTTCTGGTTTTTGTTAGTCCTGATTGATGTTGTTTTCAAATACAATAAATCCCCTAATATACATTTAGTGCTCATTCATTTTTGGTGGGTGCTCCTAAATTTTTTCTAGTGCTCCTACATTTTTGAAGTTGGGAGCACCGGTGCTACTGTGCAAGTAAAAAAGTAAATTTCAAGCCCTGATATATGTCAGTACTAAGTTTGATAACAGGCCTTCTATGTATAGATTATATATGTAATATATAAATAATATTTACCATAAACTGCACTAAATAATCAATGTATGTAGCGAGTTTATTTATATAGCACATTTCATATACAACAGAAACTCAAAGTGCTTTACATAAACAAACAAGAGGGTTTAAACAAAATATAAACGTATAAGAAATAAAAACTAAAGAGAATTAAAAGGATTAAAAAGAGTTTAAAATGCATTAAACCATTAGACCGCTGCAAACCCAGCACACATAAAAACATCAGGATGTGTTGTTGATGCTCTCTCGGTTAACTCTCGGCGGTTTGATGGCTGAAACTGAAGTTTGTTTATGCAATCTGACCCGATGAGGACACGCAGCGCCATGTTGTTTTGCTCTTGAAGATGAGTGGATCTCTCAGCGTTAGAAGTCTTTTCAGTGCCCTGGGTTCATCTGGACTATATTTTACACCAAACTGAAGCCTCAAAACCAGAGCCCACAGTCTGAGCGTTTGCATGGCATTTTTTCACCACCCTGCCAACCCATCCCTGTTGATTCCTGTGTAATATACAGTAGAGAGAGTGAGAGCATGAGTGGATTAATACAGTGGCCAGAGGGATTTTAAGCCGTTCTTCTTCAGAATAGTATTCAGGTCACTACATGATGCTTCTGGAGGAAAACCTTTTCTGACTCGCTTCTCCAAAACACCCCAAAGTGCTTAATAATGTTTAGTTCTGGGTATTGTGCCGGCCATGGGGGATGTTCAACTTTACTTTCATGTTCATCAAACCTCTCTGTCTCCAGTCTTGCTGTGTGTATCGGTGCATTATCATCGTGATACACGGCACTGCCTTCCGGATACAATGTTTAACTCATTGGGTCACATGGTCCTCCAGAATTGTTCAGTACTTCTTAACAGTGACCCAGTGACCATCTGGCACAAGTATGTCAACGATCAATGTCATGATATTGAACCCAAACCATCACTGATCCACCCCCATGCTTCACTCTGGGCATCAGCAGTCTGGGAAGGACGCTTCTTTGGGGCTTCTCCACACTGTAACTCTCCCAGATTTGGGAATGACAGTGAAGGTGGACTCATCAGAGAACAATACATGTTTCACATTGTTCACAGCCCAAGATTTTCACTGCTGGCACTATTGAAAATGACATTTGGCATTGGCACAAGTGACTAGAGGTTTGGCTTTAGCATGCCAACTGTGGTTTAAAGTTTTATATAGTTATAATTTAGTATATATAGTGTGTGTGTGCGTGCGTGCATGGCTAGTAAATTTTTGCTGCCCAGATCAATGCTTTGTCTTAAAATAGTTTAATTTTGTGTAATAATCAGTATAATGTACATCCAGCTGGTTGTTATTGCAGAATAAACCCTAAATAGGGTAGCATGTGAATAGGGACACAGCATATGTTTATGCGCACACATGCACACGCTGGCTCATTTCTCCGAGCGTCTCCTCTGTTGTCGGCGGGAGTTCTTGAAGAGACTCGACTGCTGAGCGTTTGGCTTTTGTTTCTTGAGTTGAGCATCTTCTCCTCCTCCAGCTGAAGTGCAGGCATGGGAACAGCAGAGCTCGGCCCTTCAGCTACGCTTCATCATTGCGAGTCTGTTCACTGAGCGATGGAGGATATAAATAAACATGGCGAATGGCGGCGTCTTTAGAGCAGCTTCTGGCGGGCTGCTGAATGAATGAATGAGAGTCTGAACCTCCAGAAGCTGATCCAAAAATACCTGGGAAAAATAGGCATGTGCAGAATAAGACCCGCCATATTTTATGTGGCAGGCAAGAGCATATGATACACTCCAAATGGTAGTATTCATGAGGATAATTACTGTTCATACATACAAAGTGAATGCAAACTTGGTGGTGTGAATGATGCAGCGTGTGACACTGTAATAATACTGAAAGCCTGGTAGAATTAAACTGAATTTGTGCTCACCTTTGAGCTTTGAGCTCTATTTTCATTTACATAAAGATATTGTAATGTAATTTTAAGACATTTTTTGTACCTTTTTGTTATGTGTTGTTGTTGTTGTTGTTGTTGTTAGTAGTAGTAGTATTAATAATAACAACAATAATAATGATGTTGTTGTTGTTATTATTTTATTGTTATGATCATTGTTATTGCTCTTATTAATAATAATAATAATAATGAATGTGAATACTACTACTAATATATTATTATTATTATTACTATTGTTAATATTGCTATTTTTGTTATTATTGCTATTATTATTATTATTATTATTAGTGTTAAATTATTAATAATAATAATGCAATTATTATTATTTTTGTTTATTGTTATTGCAATTAATACTAATAATTATATTGATGTTTTGTTGTTATTATTTTGTTAATGATCATTGTTATTTTTATTAATACTAATAATAATGATGATAATAATAATAATACTTTTGTTAATATTATTGATAGTATTGCTATTGTTGTTGCTATTATTATTAGTGTTGTTATTATTTTTAATAATGCTATTATTATTATTATGTGTTATTATTAATAATGCTATTATTATTATGTGTTATTTTTAACAATGCTATTATTATTATTAGTGTTGTTGCTATTTTATACATGTAGTAATGCATACTACTAATACTGCAAAAATGTAATTATTATTATCGTTCATATTGTTATTAGAATGTTTGATATTATTTTATTGTTAATGTTTATTTATGATCGTTATTATTATTGTTAAGATTTTTCTTTTTAGAATGTTATTGTTTATTATTATTATTATTATTATATTGTTGTTTTATAGTTTTTTATTCATGATCATTGTTGTTATTGTTAATAATACTAATAATTAATAATTATAATAATTATAATATTGTATTATTAATAATTTTATTGATAGTGTTGTTGTTGTTGTTATTATTGCTATTATTAGTAGTAAAATTATTATAAATATTATTTATTATTTTTATTATTATTGTTATTATTGTTAATGCTATTTTAATACTAATAATGAATATTAATAATATAAATATTTTATTATTTTTGCTAATATTGTTATAATAATGTCATTGTTTATTATTATTGTTGTAGTTATTTTATTTATTCAACAAACTAAACTAAATTATCTTTATCTAAATGACTAAATTATCACCATCACTCCCATAATAAATATTGCACAGCTAGTTGACCGTGCTTTACCCTCTTCACACTAGTAGCGAGTCTGTCAACATGCTAAAACATCTTTGTCTCGCTCTTCCATGAACACAGTCTGCAATATCAGAAAAATCAACCTTTAGGCTTTGTTTTGTTTCTAAGAGTAGTTTAATTATGTCTGTGATCTTATTATAGATTATGGGATAGTGTGAGTTTGAGGAGGCCTGCTGATCCTCCTGCATGTAATATCATTAGACAGAGCAGCTTTCATTTAATCTCTTCTGCTGTCTGCTTCTCTTTTTTTGAGAGCTCTGTGACTTTGCCATTGGGAGTTAATGAAATGAAAGATGTGCTTAAGTAAAAGGCTCAATAGCTGTTTATATCAGCAGTGCTATTTTAAAGCAAGTGCATTAATAAAGTACTTTTTCAGTGTGAGTATAAATGATGCGAATGCTGCTGCAGTTCAGCCTGCATATGAAGGACAAAACCTGTAAAAACAATAAACAAATAAATATGCAAATATATAAATAAACTAGTAAATAAATCCATAAATTCTTGCATAAATAAAATAATAAATAAATATGCAAATAGAATAAATAAATCAATACATTCTTGCATAAATAAAATAATACATAAAGAT
>CAIGQZ010029723.1:0-11236 GCA_903798205.1 Danio tinwini | reverse complement strand
GTGTGTGTGTGTGTGTGTGTGTGTGTGTGTGTGTGTGTGTCTGTGTGTCTGTGTGTAATCGGTTATGTTCATTTCAGTGTGGCGATGATTCATGCAGCCTACTAGACCTGGCACAACTGTGTACATAATCTATCTCAATTTACCGTACTTTATTCTGCTTTCAACATTGAAACAACCTTTGGAATACTGTGCAGTCTAAGTGGCTGCATCAGAAAACAAATATTTTGCTACTATATAGAAAGGCAAAAAGGGGGGTTTTCACAGTGATGCCATTGAAAGAAGTGTTTAGTAAAAGATTCCTCAAAAACAATTTGTTTTCATTGTGTAAAGAAAAGTTCTATACTCTAAAGAAGCTTTTTTTAAGGACTTTTACAGAACCATTGATGTAAAAAATAACATTTATTTATATTTTAAGAGTGTAGAATGTCCAAATTCATGCATCCAGTTAATTATATGTGCAAAACTGGAACTTGCATTTGCATAAAACATTTGCGAATAAACCACTGTTTCCAACAAAACAGTAAACAGAACTAATTTGTCACTTCCTGATAGCCTGGAACCAATATCAAATGAAAAATGTAGTTTTCTGGTAAAAAGCAGCCGCTGTGGGCCTTTTTTCTTGCGCCTCTGAAGATGAAACGCAATGAACGTGAGTTGGCTTTTGGAGGTATGAGACCACTCTTTGGGAGATGAGTCGCTCAAGACAGTTCTGAGAGGTAAAAACCACTTTGAAGACAGACTTTGACTAAGGGATTTTAGAATGACCAAAACAACATTTCAGATGTTGTGCAATGTGGTCAGTCTATTGGGTTGTCTATTAGTGCCATCCCATCATTCCCATTTTTACATTTTTGTCATCACACAATCTGATAAGGCAAAATAACATGACTTCATGACATCCTTCATAGTTTATGTTCCTATTTTTTTATTTGGGTAAAAAGTTTATGCAACTTAGTACATTTTTATGTGCATTTTCAAAATTCATGGCGTATAAACTTTCCTTTTCCATTAAGCATTTTTTATGCAATATTTAAAAAAACTGGTGAAAAATAGGTGGATGGAAATGTGGCTAATGACAGACACAGGTCAGGAAAGTACATACCTGCCAACATTTGGTTCCTGGAGACCGGGGGGGTGGAGGGGCATGGGGGGGCATGGGGAGGGGCGGGATGAGTTGGTGGGGTTGGTGATGTGTGCGCGAACTAAAGAGCGGGGAAGGGTGAGAGGTTTGGGGAGATGGGGTGGTTGCGCGCGACTGGACTGTTACAAAATGCTGAGGAGCGGGGGGTTGGGGGTAAAATTACGGGAGTTTTCCGGGAGACGGAACAATATGGGAGACGGGCCTGAAATACGGGAGACTCCCAAGAAACACGGGAGTGTTGGCAGGTATGGGATAGTACCTACTGAAGAGTTTGAGATTATGCAGTCAATCAGTATGATGTCATTTTCTTTGTTGACATGGCATACATTTCGGGTGATTAGCTGTGAGAAAACATGGCAGATTTCTTGTGGTGTCCCAATTCAGAGGGAAGCTGCATCCTTTAAAGGTCGCAGACTTCAAAGGTGAGTCTATCAAAGTCCACAAAGGCCAAACCAAGCTGTGTGAAATGAGACAGTCTAACCTACTGTAGAATCCATTGATCTTGGTGCCCAGCTAATGTGACAGCTGTCATTATCACTTTTTATACACATCGTTTCAGAATATAGTTCACCAGAAAATGAACATATACTAACGATCGATTTGCTGTCAACTAGTTCTAATCCTATATTGAAGGTTTTTACTTCTTTCTGTTAAACAAACATAAAAGATAAACACAAAAAGGTATTTAATGAACTGGTGATACAGTCAATGACTGCTAGATTATTCATTCATTTTCTTTCGCCACAGCGGAATGAACCAACTTATCCAGCACGATTTTACACAGCGGTTGCCCTTCCAGTCGCAACCCATCTCTGGGAAAACTGCTAGATTATATCTTCTTCATTAATTTTTTATTTTTAAGAGCATTAAATGTGTGCAACAGATTAAAAGTGATGATTTTGTACTTTGATAAAGACAGTGGCCATAAATGAGTGAGGTAACCAGGCGACACTCAGCGTGTGTGCATGTCAGGTTAGTGAAAATAAATGTTGATGGAGAAATTCGAGTTTTTAAAGATAATTGGAAAGAGAGCTTTGCATTCATTGTTCTACAATCCACCAAGAGCTCTTCTTTTCAATTTGTAACAAGATATTTGGAGTTTTGAGGAATGAAATTGTACTTTGTTCATCAAACTTGCTGACACCTAAATTAATCATTTTGTCATTTTTGCACTTGTTATTAATGTACTTTTAAATGCAGATTTTTTAAAGTGCGTTATATTCTTTTATTTAATTGCTGATTTGTTATTCACATGCAAGTTTTGGAGCTAATTCAATTACCTAATTATCCCAGTCTTTGGCGGTGATTAAAATTCAGATTTGTACTTTTGAACTGAGACTCTAAAAAAGCCCTGCTTTAGATAAACTGAAAACTAAATGTACACATTTGTACACATTACAAAGTGTATGAAATCACATTTCCGTTAGCAGTGTTAATAACATTAGTATTGTAAGGTGTGTGAGCAAACTGAAGCGCTTAAAGGCATAGTTCACCCCTCAAAAAAATTGAATTTCCTTATTATTTAATAATATTAATTCCTTACATTTTTATAGCTCATTTCTGGACACTCTGAGCACTTTACACATTGGGGGGAATCTCCGCATCCACCACTAGTGTGCAGCATCCACCTAAATGTCACGATGGCAGCCATATTGCACCAGACCACACACCACACATCAGCTGATTTATGTGATGAAGCCAATTATGATATGGATGGTTAGGAGGCCATAAAGGACAGAGTCCCTAATTCCCTACTCTTTTTCTCATTTTTAATGACCTATTAACAGAGGGTTTAACGTCTAATCCAAAAGACGGCACTTACTGACAGTATAGAGTCCCCTTCACTATACTGGGGCATGAGGACCCACACAGACCGCAGGTTGAGTGCCCCCTGCTGGCCTCACTAACATCATTTTCGCCAGCAACCTAGCGGTCTCCCATTAAGGTACTGACCAGGCACAGTCCTGCTTAGCTTCAGTGGGTGACCATGTGAGAGTTGTAGAGAGGTAGCTGCTGGCATTTACTCTCCCTTATATAGTTTTAAACCTTCATGAGTTTCTTTCTTCTGTTGAAAACAAAAGAAGATATTTTTAAGAACCAGCATTCTTCATAATATATTTTTTGTTTTCAACAGAGAAAAGAGACTCAAATGGGTTTGTGACAAGTAAAGGGTAAGTAAATGATGACAGTTTTCAGTTTTGGTTAAGCCAATCCTGTGAGAAAGAAAATCTCTAGGACAATCCAGAACAATCTATATCCATTGTATTCTTCAATGTGCTGATACAAGTGATGAATTTTGAGGCTGTATTCGAAGGAGACCTTGAATTGGGACAGACTTTGTTACGAGTCATGACGATGTGACAAACGGCCTTCGAATGCAGCTTTCAATGTACGCGGTCTTTGAATTCGGACACAGCTTATGTCATGGATTCAAATTTGATATGACCTTTCATATATCTCCTTTTCTTTTTTTTTCCTTTGTGTTTTTCCATTGTTCGAAGAACTTATATTACTTTCTCACGTTTCTTGACAGTAATGTCTAAATTCAGCCCTGAAGTAATGCTTTACTTTTTTGTGAGGGATTGTGCTTATTAAGATATAAGCACTTTTCTCACTTTCCTCTTTTTCCTATGTGAAAGTTTGGAATGCCATATGAAACTAAAACTGAGAGATGGAAATCTTTTGCAAAGCTATAAATTATTCAGTGGTTTTGTTTATGGTGAGGGTTTCAATAATATTGGGTTTAAAACAAAGGATTCGTGACATGTTTTTGATGATAACATGAAGTTTAAATGGTTAATAATTTATTCACAGCAATTTTATGTTTCAGTATATTTTGTGTTAGAGAGGACATTAAACGGGACCTATTAGGCAAAAATCACTTCTTTAAGAGGTTTAAAATCTGTTGTTTGGCAACAGTCTGTGACTATAACCAGCTTCTAATGCTAAAAAATTATTAATTACATTTTTTTATAATCACACTACATAAAAACTGTCTGCACAAACACTTTGATTGACATTTTCCCTTTGTACATGTCACCAGAGGGGGGAATCCCCACCCATTAGTGACAATTCTCCCTTATTGACATAACACATTAGTCTTGTTTTTGAATCTGCCACTATGCTGATGCATAGGCTTTTGTAGCCCCGCCCTCTTTTGTAGAGAGCACAATCTAATTTGAATTAAAGTAGCAACTTTTGAGTATATACACGAGTGTGTATTTTTGCAGTTATTCACCTCATTTTCTACTTAATTATGAGATTTAAAAACTGCCTTTTAGTGACATTTTAAGCACTTTTTTAGCTGAATTAGCTTGTCAGATGGTCATGATAACAACACATTTTAATATACCAAAAATATTTCCTAATGATTTATAATAAAGAAATGTGAAATAATACTTGTTTTTTAACTACATATTTATTACATCATATATCATTAGAAAAAAAAACCTGGAATCTGTTAAAGTTTTAAATTAAAACTGTAGCCTATTGCTGTTTATTAGGCAAATAACAAACTGGCTTGCACATTCAACTTTCCTCAGTTAGAATTTGGCCATTTGAATAGAAAAAAAACTAATATAATATACTAATAATTATAGTAGTGATAATAATAATTTAAAGCTTCACAATTTTTCTAGCCTCTCTTGTAAAAAAATGAAAATTTGAAAATTCATGGATAATAATAGCTAAAATAGTATTCAAATCCGTTTTAATATGGGCCGCTTTTTGGTGCTTTTGGTGCTTCTAATGCTAAAAATGTATTAATATTTTTTTTATAATCACACTACATAAAAATAGTCTGCAGAAACACTTTAATTGACATTTTCCCTTTGTACATGTCATCAGAGGGGGAAACCCCACCCCATTAGTAACAATCTCTCCCTCATTAACATAACACATTAGTCTTGTTTTTGAATCTGCCACTATGCTGACACATAGGCATTTGTAGCCCAGCCCTCTTTTGAAAAGAGCACAATCTAATTTGAATTTAACGTGACAGTCACTAAAATGGCACAAGAGGGATCAAAGCCTAAAAAGGTCAATTCCAAAGAGTTCTAAAACATTTTTTGTGGGTTATTTTGAGCTGAAACGTCTTGTAAAAAGTGGCATAATAGGTTCCCTTTACTTACTTGTTTGTTTTAACATGAAAGAGATTTATGATTGATGTCTTTATATAAATAGTAACTTTTGATTGTGTATATGATGGTTTCTGGCAACTTTCTGGGTTTAAATCTATACCAAGGCAAAGTAGAATAATAAGAGGTCAGTATATGAAAATGGGCAAACTGTGAGTCTCAGACACCACTGTTTCCTCTTTTTCATGTAAATCCCACAAGTGTAAAACCCCGGAGGACAAAGGGCAAATCAGAAGACAAATCAAACTGTGACAAGACTCACGGGCCATGGCCTCCACATTTGCATGTATGCCTACTTTAGGTCATTTATCCGAAACTGACAAGCAGCTGACGTCATCAAGAGAACACGACTCATATTCAGTTCTGAGATCATAAAAAAGCTCTGAGATCATTAATATGCACGTCTTAGGCTGCGTTTTTTAGTAAAGCCAACCGTTTTTAGCGATACAACAGTGAGAATTTTCCTCCCTTAGTTATTTTAAGCATATATTTCACTTACTATGTATGTGGGACTTTTATTTTGAAAACACAAGCCCTAAATTGTTTACACAAACCATATATGGTCAATCATGGACCTTCTGATTCTATAAATATTTTATGGAATAATAAATTAGCTTATAAAACCATTACCGAAGCCATAAACCTACTATGTGGATATTACAGAACTATTTAACTTATTAAACCACTGCAGTATATGGCACCTTTAATACTATACATAATCAGAAAAGATATTTACAACCTAAAAGGTCATAATAAAAAACTCATGATATAAATGAAACCGATACATTTGTCTCTGTTCTTTTATCAAAAGTCAGAGATTTCATCATTAACATTCCTCATAATTTTTTCTTTTTTTCAAAGACTGAAATATCTCGTCAGGTTGATAATTAAACGAAACGTAGCTGAGAATCTTCCCTGAGCAAAAAAACCCAAAACATTTTCCTGCAGGCTGTCATGTGGAAACAGAAGGTCAAGTGTTCACTCCCCATGTTGCAATAACATTTTAAACCTGTTCAGACCAATTTATGTCCTGCAGATAATATATCATTACCATGAAATGATCTGTCAGATATATCTGAATCATTATACTGGATTATTATTATCAGCTCCTTTTTTATATTACAGCCTAGACCTTACAACAGAAAGCAAAGGAATGTGTGCAGATTGCATAATTTTTGTTTTGGCAAAACCCTTTTATTTCTACGTAAACACATAGAGGTGGATTTTAAAAGTTAGAACTATTAACACCAAATAAACCTGCCACATTTGGTGGATGAAGATAATATTTCAAACAATAAATGTGTATAAAATGGTGAGCAGCAGAAGCACATCCGCACAGCCTTGAGAAATGTGGCCACCAACACCACATTAATCTGACCTTTCTCCACATACCATCTAGAAATGTTTTTTTTTTCTTCTTCTTTAGACAAGAATGCGGTAAGCCTAAGATGTTATCAAGGTGAGTTGGTTATAATCTCTCTTATGCATGTGTCCCTGGTCTTTTACTTTCATGACGCTAAAGAACATAAACAAACAAAATGTGCAGGAAAAACAACAACATACAGATAGATCTCTGCTGGAAATGGGATTGTATTCCTGGAACACTGCTTTTCATCAAACACCACAAACATGAAACAAAAGCAGTCCCACAGCTGTTTTGCACACTGATTCAAAAGAATATGCTCAGAGGATGCTTTTTCGTATTAACTAGTTATTATTTGTTCGTAATCGCTCCCTATAGTGCTGCAATGCTTTGATTGCTTTAAGTGGTTAATTTTAGACTTCAATGGTTCAATAAATTTTTATTCTTGGGTAAGGTTGGGTCGATAGACAATGCCATCGTCCATCGCCAATGGCCGATAGACATCACGATGCTGAGTCACACTGGCTTGTGCTGCAGCATATGTGCACGTCTGAGCTCCAGGCAGTCAGCGAGTGCTTTGAGCACGAAACCCAAGAGAGCAGTGCACAGTTTATCAAGGATGCACCGCTGGATCATGTTTCATTAGTTGTTAAACGTAACGACACTTCAGTTATTTGAATCTATCAGGTAACAGCATCACAGCCTCAGTACACATCTTCAATCTTTCACTTTCATTCATGTACTTAGTAATTTTAGCGAAAACCTCAGATACTGTTGGTTGGTTCCTGTTGGTTGTGTACCTTTTTTACCAACCAAATTTGTCGACACCATTATAACGACACAGATTACTTTGCCTATTCATGCCAGAGTCCCGTGAAAAAGGTGATTGACAGGTGGTCATTTGTGTGTAACTATCTTTATTTATGATTTGGTTATGGGTAAAAAAAAAAGGCCATGCGAGTCAGGTAGTTGAAACAGTAGGCTACAAATAATTATTTTGTTATTAATTAATTAATTAATTAATTATTCATAAATAATTCATTTACTGCCGCCTATGACGACGATGCCATCGTTCATTGCAGTGTTTCACATTAGACATCGTACGATGCCAAATTGGTCAACATTGCCCAATCCTATTCTTAGGTGAATTAGCCATAATAGGTGTGTTGTTTCTCTCAGTTTGTTACATGAAACTTTTACTTGTGGTTCATTTAGCATTCACACTGTCATTTTTAAGACCAGAGCTAAAGATATACACATTTATAATTTATAATTTGCAAAAGCAATGCAAACTTATTTTGGCCACTCATATTACGTGCATACAAAAACACTCTGGATCTGAAAGAGCTTATAAAATATTTAAAGGAGTCAAAAACAGCTGCATTTCCAATCTCAAGGGAATTCATAACATTTTGTGGCTAATTTGTACAATCTTATTCAAACATTTTAGTATGAATTGATTAGAGGTGTGAACCTACACTAGTCTCACGGTTCGGTTTGGTTACAATTATCATGCCATCGATTCGGTTCAATTCGATATCTCGGTGCATTGACTATGCTTTCCAAGTTTCCATATACAGTTTTATATTTTCTTCACAGCACAGCAATTCTTGTATTAAAATGTATAAATATATTTAATTTTATATACTATTTGTAATACAATTTTGTCATTTAATACAAACAGTCAGATATATAAACTGTACCTTTAAACAACAAGAGCATTTATAGCAAATAATCAAATAAATAATTTCCAGCTCGTTTTCTGAGCCTTGTCTACCAAGTTCGTTCTTACACCCCTATGATTGGTCTCACGCTCAACAGAAAGGGCTGTGATCTGGAGCTCTTCACAGACGAGTGACACTGATAAACGGCAGCAGCGATCACAGCTGATCCATGATAGACACGGAGGAAAAAACTCTGCAGAAGTATCGTTGTAACAGCCGAGAGGAGAGGAAAAGTTAAGCCAGCAGGTCAAATGGAGTTCACTTTCATTCTGTCAATCGCAGTGAAATAGTCTTTCACTGACACTTACAGCAGAAACCCCTGTCTAGCACACACATACGCGGTGAAATTGTGCACAGTTTTTGCGTTTTTAAGCAGTTGGAGCGTTTTAAATACTCGCGCTTGCATCCCTCGCCAAAGTAAGCTACGGCGACATAGCGCATATGAGATAAATGATGTCAGTACATAATAACCGGTTATGATTATTACTGAACCGATATCGAATTGTCCACGTCTGCATCGCAGTGCACTGAAGAAACGATTCATTTTGACACCCCTAGAATTGATCATCCTCCAATGATAGTTGGGTATAGGTGTGGGATTTGTGGGCACACCTTCTTTTAAAAAAAAACATTTTCATACTAATGAAACTATGAATTTGTTTAAATTAGCCACTTTTCTGAGAAAAAAAAACTGCTACTTTTTTATGAGATTGGGCTGACAAATCTGATAACTGCATCGAACTAATGGGGAACACTGCAACCATTCATTCATTCATTCATTCATTTTCCTTTGGCTAAGTCCCTTATTTATCAGTGGTTGTCACAGCGGAATGAACGGCCAAGTATTCCAGCATTTGTGTTACACACCAGATGCCTTTCCAGCCGCAACCTAGTATACTGTTAAAAAAAAGTTGATTCAACTCAAAATTTTAAGGTGACCAGCTTTAGGACATTTTTTGAGTTTACTCAACTCAAATTGTGTCAATAGCAGTGCGTGGGTTAAAAGGTGAGTCTACTCAACAAAAGCTCTGCAGCAAGCGAGTTCAGTCAACTTTTTTTCTTTTTTTTTTTCTTTTTACAATGTACTGAAAAACACCCACACACTTTCATTCACACACACACACACACACACTCATACACTATGGCCAATTTAGTTTATTCAATTCACCTATAGCACAGGTCTTTGGACTGTGGGGGAAACCGGAGCACTCAGAGGAAACCACTAATTTTTGCCACTAAAGGGTGTGTATACACAACAAACAAAGGCATAGTTTTATGTCACCATTACATAATGTGGAATCATGAGTGTTGTTGTCTTCATTACATCCTATAATGTGCTAAAACATTCTGGATTTTCCTGGAAACATTTGGTATAGTGTAAACATATGTCAGCTAAAGATATAACACCATTCAAGTGTTTGGATATTTTAATGAAATAAAGCATAGTGCCTTTAAAGCACTATAATTGTATACATTAAAAGGTGAATTGCCTTGAGCGTATTTGATGATAAATGTAGGTATATCCCTACACTATTAACAATTTCCGGTAGAATTTACAGTAACTTACTGGCAGCAGTTCGCCGATAACTTACTGTAAAAAAATACAGAAAAAAATCTCTATTTACATTTACAGCACCATTTATTTTGCTCTATCTGTCCTATTTACAGTATTGTAAGTATATCTTTACTGTAAAATATACAGTAATTTTCATAATGCAACTTTAAAATACAATAACATACTGCATAACAGTTCTACAGTGGAATACAGGTCCGTATATTACAGTTAAATACTGTGTAATTTACTAAAATCAGTATAGCTTTGTTCATATTGACATTTCTCCAGATTTATGAGAGCAGCGTTGAATCTCTTGAAGTGTGTGAGATTACAGTGATTTGTTTTTCAGAGGAGCGGGTCTTCATTTAATCTCCTTGCTGTTTGTGAAGAAACATTAAGAAGCTGACATCATATTTGTGGTTTTCTTTCCAGTGAGGGAAAAATAATCAATCATCTCTATCCCTGTTGATGTTTGTTTCACCGTGAGATCTGGTGTGTTTTTTTAGGGTTTGACGCTGTTTGATGTGTTCATGCCTGAGGTTGGCCTGAGGGTGAGGTGTTCATCTCTCCATACTTGGGACAGAAGCGAAACACTTAGCGTGCTGTTCTTGTCATGTTTGCTCTTGTTGTGCAGCCGATGTTCAGGCTAATGACTCGGTTGCCCCTAATCAAGGCTTCTGAGACACGCGAAAACAACTGCTTGAACATGTTGTGCTGACAAACATGTGACTGCTGATGCAGACAAAGCACTTTTCATTATATCCGATTCAAACAGGAGAAATAAATTCATCCTCGTTGATAGAGCTGTGATGCTGTGGGTACAAAATGCTCTTAAATGTCTAACACTAAATGTGCCACTTCTGATTGCTCCGTATCACTGAGTAACACACACTCGCACACACACACACTCTCACTCACTCAATAAATGATGTTCTTTCTAAGAGCAGACTGGTCTCTAGCGCTCTATAGGAGGACCGGGGATGGTGGGTAAACATATGGGTCATGTGACGTGGACCACGAAGAGCTGCGAAAGTGTCAATTCAGCCGAACAACCCTTTCAGCCCATCTGTTGGTTCTCTCGCTTGCTCTTTCCTTTCTCCTTCATTAATTATTAATGGATGGATATGACCTCGATCTGCAGCGGAGAATTCAAAGATCAGTCCATTTGTCGCCCAACTGTAAGCTGGCCCAGCAACACATCTATCTATCTATCTATCTGTCTATCTATCTATCTATCTATCTATCTATCTATCTATCTATCTATCTATCTATCTATCTATCTATCTATCTATCTATCTATCTATCTATCTATCTATC
>CAIGQZ010029712.1:30574-41880 GCA_903798205.1 Danio tinwini | reverse complement strand
TAAAAATAATTATTGTTTGGTATGGTCAGAGATAAATTTGGTAAATCCTTATTTTGAGTTCTGAAAAGTGATGTGAAATAAAAACTGTTTGCAGTATAACACTATGAAACCATGACCCATTTGCTCATACACGACACACAAAGCGTGAAATGAATGAGGAGGCATGTGCACAAAACACAAAATCTAAATCAAGTAATTTTAGCATGTCAAAGTCATATTTATGCATATAAAAAATGTTTTCCCAACAACAAAATTGTGGCTGGTGAAAATGAAGAGTGGCTAGTAATGTTGGAAAACTACTAGCCACTGTGGCTGGTGATCAAAAAAGTTTATGTCAAGCCCTGTGTATAATAATTATTATTATTATTTTATTATTATTATTTTTTTACATACACAGATTTAAAGAGAACTACAAGTCAACAGGGAGATTGCAAAAGACCAGCTTCTGTATTGACTCAATTTCTACTATTAAATATCTACTATTCAAAAATATACAGACAAATACAGTAAAACACCCTTAATCTGTTGAAACGGGTCGATCTGATGGCAGTTGAGTTTGCAGCTGGATATTATTGGGAGATCACTGACAGGAACAGTGAACAGCTCCACCAGAGCGCGACTGAAGCTCATATGCAAGTTTATTTTACATTCTATGGCAGAAACACCATTAAGCCTCGCTAGATCCTCCTGTATGCGCACGCGTCCGTTATAAAACACTCACAGCACATTAATTTGGACAACTATGCAGATATATTAAATAGTTCACACAAAAATACACATAGTGAGACTTTCACTTCACGCATAGTTTGTGACTAAACAGACTAACGTGTACTATAGTTGTTGACATGATCATGAGGCTGTTTTTGCTCTGAATTTCAAGTAATCAATCAGGGAACAGGAGAAAGTGCATTATTTCGTTCACTTTATTATAGCATATAAATAAGGAAATCCAAAAATTATAGTATAATATTGAGAGTTAATCTCGCAGCCCACCTGCCGAATCGCTGAGGCCCACCGGTTGAGAATCCCTGCACTATAGCAATTATGCCTAGAGAATAGGAATCTGTCACGATGCATTGATTTTATGCAGCATTCTCCATATTAAACACTCCGTTATGTTCACATAGTGATTGGTACAGTTTGTACTGTTATGAAGAGCATAAAATGATCTTCTTTCCCCATAACATCTGTGTTTCAGCATCCTTTCGTGAGTTCAGTGAAGACCAACCGTCCTGTACGAGAGCTGGTGGCAGAAGCTAAAGCTGAGGTTATGGAGGAGATCGAGGATAATCATGAAGAAGGAGAAGATGAAGACCCTGCGGACCTCACACCTGTACAGGTCTGACATTTCACACTTATCACACGCCTCCAAAAATCTCTCAGTGATTTAATTTTTTTTCTTTCTTAGAGTTTTTGTCTTGTTTCTAATCCAAATAACATCTAAAAAGTCTTAAATCAAGAAGTATTTTCTAGACGAGCAATAAATATGGTTTTGTTTTCAGAAATAATGAGTCAATATTAAGTGAGTTTTTCCTTAAACAATCTAAATAATCTGCTTATTGGCTATAGAAAAGCTTATAAGTTATTTAGAAGCAAAAAAAGCATGTTTATTTTGCTGATTTGCTGATTTTTTTGCTTGTTTTAAAAAATAAATCACTTAATTTTGACATAGTTTTTCTCAAAAAAATGCCTAAAGTAAATGCTTCTTGATTTAAGACTAGACATTTGGACTAGAAACAAGACTAAACACTTTTTCTTTGCAGTGTGTGTGTGCTGATGAAGAGTTTAATAATGCACTGGTCATGGAAAAGAGCTCTAGGCATATAGAGGGGCACGTTTGTTCAGCGCTTTGACTGTAAATGTTATTGCGTGGAAAGTTGATTGTACGCTTCAGTGCAGGTGTACAGTATGTGTGAATACAAAAACACTGCCTTATAGCACTACATGCCAGGAACACAATCAATTATACAGAGATGTGCTTATTTAGATTATGTAACATATTATTGGTGAACTACATGCAGAAAATACCAGTATCATCTTGTAAATTAGCAAACAATTAACAGGGTAGCACTTTAGCTTAAGTACCAATTCTCACTATTAACTAGGGGCTTATTATCTGCTTGTTATTAAGATATTGGCTGTTTATTAGTATTTGCACTCACCGGCCACTTTATTAGGTACACCTGTCCAACTGCTCCAGTCACAAGGCAGCATGTAGACATGGTCATCGTGGCATGGTTGTTGGCTGATAGAAAGGCAACAGTAACTCTCGTTACAACCGAGGTCTGCAGAAGAGCATCTCTGAACGCACAACATGTTCAACCTTGAGGCGTATGGGCTACAGCAGCAGACCACCACACCGGGTGCCACTCCTGTCAACTAAGAACAGGAAACTGAGGCTACAATTCACACAGGCTCACCAAAACTGGACAATAGAAGATTGGAGAAACCTGGTTGCCTGGTTTGATGAGTCTCAATTTCTGCTGCCACATTCGCATGGTAGGGTCAGAATTTGGCATCAACAACATAATAGCATGGATTCATCCTGTCTTGTATCAGCGGTTCAGGCTGGTGGTGTAATGGTGTGGGGGATATTTTCTTGGTACACTTTAGGTCTATTTATACCAACTGAGCATTGTCAACGCCACAGCCTACCTGAGTATTGTTGCTGATCATGTCCATCCCTTTATGACCACAGTGTACTCATCTACTGATGGCTATCCCAGCAGGATAGTGCACCATATCATAAAGCGCAAATTATCTCACACTGATTTCTTGAACATGACATGAGTTCACTGTACTCGAATGACCTCCACAGTCACCAGAGCTCAATCCAATAGAGCACCTTTTGGATGTGGTGGAATGGGAGATTCTCATCATGGATGTGCAGCAGACAAATCTGCAGCAACTGCATGATGCTATCATGTCAATATAGACCAAAATCTGAGTAATATTTCCGGTACCTTATTGAATCTATGCCACGAAGGATTAAGGCAGTTCTGAAGGCAAAATGGGGGTCCAACCCATTAGTAGTAAGGTGTACCTAATAAAGTGGCCGGTGAGTGTATATTTAGCATGATCATATTCTACGTCCCTAATTCATCCCTAACTCATGTCTCATGTGCACTAGGCGCCACTGCACCTACATGCATCTCTCACAGCACAATATGATTGTGATATCACCACCGCTCCTATAATCTCACTATAACAGAACAAGGGAATGTGTCCCCCACCCAGTTTTCCCATTAGCATCTCCATTTAAAGATCTATTGTAGGCTGTTTAGAGTAAATGTGATGACATGGCACAAAGCGTTCCAAAATAACTCGTAAAGCACTTCCTCTTCCACTTAATCTGGCCTTCAAGCATTTAAATGCGAAACAAAAGACACGCCGTCCTCATTTCTTCAGAGTTAAATAAAGCACAGGACAATTGGTTCCTTGTTTTGGCAAGGAAATGGTAATAAGGTTGAAGGACTACGTCTGTTTGGGTTTATTGTCAACCAACTGCAACTTTAGAGCCTACATTAAAAGCTGAACAGCATCTTTATATGAAGTGTCCTTCATATAAAAGGCAGTCAAAACAGTGGTGTTCAGGCAGTGGTCATTTTGTCAACAAAAATATCAACAACTTTAATCATAAAATAAACACAAGACAAAAGTATCAATCACTCCACCCCCATTGCTCTCGGCACTGCCCACACTCATCACAACTACCAAAACCAACTAATCACAGATCGTGCACTCTGCATCATCACGATGTGTAGTTATATTTTTGGAGAAGTGTGCATCAGGGTATGGAGAATAGTATGTGAGAGTGTCAAGGCTATGCCGGACCTAGCGTGTGAACTCGACCCAGATGTATAACTGGGCTATATGCACACAGACTTTTTATTTTCACTCCCGTCGCACCATTGCAAAATCACTACCTTTAAAGGTGCTGTATGTGAGTTTGACTCTTCTAAAGCTAAAAAAACACCATACTATGTTTGCAGATATTTAAGAAACATGCTATGTGACATTCTTGTTTATCTGAAAAACAATGCTGAAGTCAAATATTCTGCTTTGAAAATGTGTTTTCCGTGCTGAAATGTCTGTCTTTGTTTTTTTTGTTTTGTTTTTTTACTCGCCCAATGCCAGTTTAGCCAATTATATTTCAGCACCCCAGATTGCCTTGTTGGAAAACACGTATTTCATTCAGAAAGGCCCTTAGAGCATGCACCTGTGACTGAAATGTGACCTCCGGTGGACAGTAGTAGTCTCCGAAATTAGATGCAGATTCAGAGTTCCACATAAGGTGGTTATTAAGTAGCAAATAATATAAATATTACTAGCGTAAACATCAGTTGAGCAGCTTACATTGTAACCCCGTGTCTTAACAACACGCTTTGTGATGAGATTTGCAGTTATAAGCAATTTGGCTGTTTGCACCAGACGAAACACAACAGAAATTTAAACACAGCCACCCAGAAGCACAGAATAGTGCACTCACTGCACTCCAACGAAATAGTAATGTTTATAATCTAATTAATACATAATAAACCTGTTTAACATTATTAAATATAGATGCTGAATCACTGATATGTGTTGTCATAGTTCAATTTAAGTTAAAGTTCAATTTCAAACGGTTTATTTTGAAGATCTGAGGTGAACTATCTGCTGCTGCATCAGTAGTATGGCAATAAATGTCATAATAAAAGGAATATTTTATATTTCACATGTGCCGTTGCTTTTATTTTAAAGTTGACTTAAATCAGCCTTAAGGCTCGATAGTCAGGCACGCTCCTGTTGGTCCTCAATCTGGCAACCTGCACTTGTTTGTTTTGATCCAGGAATGCAATACCTAGTTTAACCACTTGGTGTCAAACTTACATACTGCACCTTTAAGATTTAAAAAAATCAAAGATCTTCCCTCTCTGATTGAGATATGATATAAAGTGAGTCTCAGACCAGACAAGAAGCACTGCATTAAAGTACATTGTCCCCACCACTTTTTTTTTTAAATATTAACATTTATTTAAACGTAGTATTTTTAATGGAGTTTCTGCGCTAGCCTGCTGCTACTGACTGCGCTTGTTTAAGCCATCCTTCATCTGGTTTTATGCTTGAACAACTAAATTAATTAAGTCTGTTTAACTGATTGTATTATAATTACATTACAGCAATAATGCTGTAAAAGGAACCTTATGAAATATAAAATAGTCCCATTAATCTTTCACTTGAAATTTACCATTGGCTGAAAAACACTTGCTACACATTAGCTTTTTAGCATGTAGCACATTAGCTTTCAGTCCTACACTGTGGCAGATTCTCACTTTCAGTAGTACAGTTCTACAGTTTCAGCTTTTACTAAATTATTTTGCATAATTCACATCCTATCTTTGTTTTTTAGGCCCCAACTAAAGACCCATCACAAACCAGTGCGACCAGTTTAAATGGGGACCACCCGCATGACACATGCCACGCCGAAACACCAATGGAGATTGAGGAGGAGCCCAGCACCCTCGATTCCACCAAAACCCCGTTGAAAGAGCAAGAAGACAACCTTAGCGATAAGTTTCAAGAGGAAGATCATGATAAACCTGAGAGCGAGGCGTCAGGCAAAACCTCCAGTTCAGACTCAGGCATTGAGGATGGCAAAAGCACACCCACTTCAGAGGAGGACACCAAGACTGTTGAAGCTTGTGAACCAGAGCTTCCTGTACAGAGGACGCCAACACCTGCAGAGGAACCTGAATATCCCTCAGAAACCATGGAGCAACACTTGGAGAAACCCAAAGAACCTGAGAAAGAAGATCACTGTGAGGAAACTCAACCAGTGTTGAAAAGAATTCAGTTGAAGGACTCGAACGGTCGCATGTCGGTGATGAGCGACAGGTCCTCCTTTGCTGGGGAGGACGCAGAAAGTTTGGTTTCTCACACCAATGGCAGGTTATCAAATCGATACTCGGATGTGGCCAGTGAAAGCATGGACATCAGTCTGAACCTCTCAGGTGATCTGTCTGTCAACAAGGAGATGGGCACCATCTCTCTACGGGTAAGTCAGTCTTGGAGTCTGTGTTATTATGATTATTTGCTAACTGTCTGCAGAATTCCTCATCAATTAACTTTGTTGTATAAATGTAATCCTCCAGCTCTCCAGACCTAATGCTACATTTGCATTTGAGTTTTAGCTTTTGATTTTCACCAATGTGATGGAATGTACACTACCTGACAAACGTTCTGTCGTCGATCCCAGTTGTACGAGCAACAAATAATAACTTGACTTATAGTTGATCATTTGGAAAAGTGTCAGAAGGTCGATTTGATGATCATCTGTTGAACTGCATCCCAATAATCACAAATACTGCAGAAGACCTACTGGAACCCGCATGGACCCAAGAGTCTCAAAGAAATCAGTTAAGTTTGGTAAAGGAAAAATTATGGTTTGGGGTTACATTCAGTATGGGGGCATGCGAGAGATCTGCAGAGTGGATGGCAACATTAACAGCCTGAGGTATCAAGACATTTGTGCTTCCCATTACATTACAAACCACAGGAGAGGGCAAATTCTCCAGCAGGATAGCACTCCTTATACTTCAGCCTCCACATTAAAGTTCCTGAAAGCAAAGAAGCTGCTCCAGGATTGACCAGCCCAGTCACCAGACTTAAACATTATTGAGCACGCCTGGGGTAAGATGGAGGAGGCATTGAAGATGAACACAAATAATCTTGATGAACTCTGGGAGTCCTGCAAGAACGCTTTCTTTGCCATTCCAGATGACTTTATTAGTAAGTAATTTGAGTCATTGCAGAGATGTAAAGATGCAGTTCTCCAAGCTCATTATGGAGTCAGACTCAATATTCATTCTGTTTCCACTGCAGCATGACTTTATATTTTATACTGGACATTATTTCTGTTTAATGACAAGACTTTTGTCTAAGCAAAGTCAGACTTAATTCAATAATTAAAAATCAAGGCATGATCATATTTTATTTTGGTAAAATAAGCGTAATCTAGAGGCCTTTGTCTTTCATATAAGCCACTTCTGAAACCAAATGATCAGCTAGAAGTTATTATTTGTTTTTCCTAAAACTTGGATAGACGACAAGACTTTTGTCAGTGAGATACTTTTTGGGGCAATTTTTTTGGTGGCTAAAAGGCCATCAATGTGTGGACGTCAAGGTTTTGACTTATTTGTTTATTTATTTGTTTTGTTTTGTTTTCATTAAAACAAATAAAATTAAACTAAAGTACACACCATAATGCGCAGGGAGCATGTTTCCTCCAAATCAAATTCCCATTAACAAAAACTCCCAGAAATTAAATAGTCGATTTGCATTTTTGACATCAAGTGTACAGTATATTGTCGGAAGCAAATCAGATGATCAGGTTCTACCAACTGTAGAGCGTGCCTGCACCAGATCCTCTGCACTAAACACGAATGACACACTTGGCCTTTAAAATGCTTGCCTTTACTTTTACTCCAGGTCGTCTGTTTACTGTATCAGCGCCAGTTAATGCCACTGTAGAACAGAGCTCTGCTTATAAGAACTAGTGGAGCGTTCTGGAAGCTCTGGCCGGGTTGAACACACAGCAGTACAGTGAACGTACAGAGCTCAGGCAGGGTGTGGACGCAGTCAAACAGAGCAGAGTCTGTCTATAGACACCACCTTACAGACCTCTGCCGAACACAGCATGAGGCTCTCTGTGCTGCTGGATGGATAGTTGTGGCCACTTTAACATTAGGGATGCAACGATTATAGATTTTATTTAGTCTGAGAAATAATCACGGTTTCACAGTTATCATGATTATTATGCAATTTATAATTTTAAAACACGTTTAGTTTATAAAATCACATGAAAACTCTTTATATTTTAAAGTGTTATGTATTGCTGCTCAGTAACCAAATGATACAGCACATAATAATATTAAAAACAAACAATAGTCCTTTTTTTTCTTTGTGCTTAAAAATAAGTACATTTTTTGACTTTTAAACATACATAATTTTTACACAGTAAATAAATGACAGAACAATTAATAAAAAAAAAATAGCCTTTGTCTAATGCAGGGCTTGAAATGAACTGTTTTACTTGGTAGCACTGGTGCTTCCAATTTTAAAAATTGTAGGAACACCACAAAAAATTTAGGAGCGCCCATAATAAAATGGAGCACCACTGCAAATTGTACATTAACAGATTTATGGTCTTTGAAAAAAACATCAATTAGGACTAACAATAACCAGAAACAACTATCCAATTCTGTTATGAATTCTGTATGATTATTGATATTTGTGCAATAATTCCAAAATGAGTGTCCAATAATTATAAAATATTAATGATGTTGATGATGACAATAATACTAACAATGAATTACAATTATCATGCTGCCTTGAATGTGCTTGAATGCAAGTTATCTGCTATAAAAAGTCCTACTGTTACTTTATAAGAAAAAAAATCTATGGTTTGCATCAAACAAAAATGAAGCATTACAGTAAGAAATATGCATTTTGCACTATTGTTTTTATACACACGTCAATATAATAACCAGAAAGATCGGACAAAAGAAAGGAAGAAAATTCTCACTACCACTACTCTTTAAAGGTTTTGTTTTTTGTCATTTTAAATGCTCAGTCTCGTTATGCGCTGATTTACATTTTTCGGTGTGTGTGGAAAAAAGCAGGCGAGTCAGCCGACCCAATATATGAGCGGGGCAGAGCAGGATTCTCGCGATGACCACCTGCACAGTACACTTCTTTGTCATGAGCCGAAGTTTCAGTTTAAACTTGGTAAAGTTGAGCTTATTTGGCAAAGATCTATACACTGTTAGATTTTACATTTATCGTCCATTTGTGCTGAAGACGCAGTGAATGCAACGCACTGAGATTCGGGCTATTAAACAGCTGATCCACCGAGTCTTTCAGCGCTCTCTCCGAAATCACTCGATCTTGGCTGGCGGATTAATATTCCCCGCATGATCCTCTCATCGGCGCCAATATTTCTAACTTTAAGTGGGTTTGCCAACCTGTGTACTTTTCATTGCTTCTTCCTTAAATTTCAGCCGTTTGCAGTTCCCGTGGTCACAAAAGCCCCTATCTCAACTATATGCGCCTGAAACGCGTGAGCGTGTTGCGCGTTGGAAATAATGAACGTGCACGAGCTTGCCTTAGTTAATGTTCTGTGTAGTTCTGAGCAGAAACGCGGTGTTGATAAGCCTTTACGATTAGTTAACCGTGACGAATTAAAGCGCGGTTAATAGTGAAACCGGTTAATTGTTGCATCCCTATTCAACATGCATTTAATCATCTTATGTAGCTTGTAGGGATGTCGCAACACTTAATGTAAAGTCAGAATTATTATAAGTTTGGACAGTATGGAAAACACAATTAAATTAAAAAAAGTAGTGACTTCTAAATTTACTTTGACTTGTATTTCGTTGCAGACAGGATAACTAACATTATTTAATGTGTTCCTCATGATGTTTATTGGGGGTTTTTTTTGGACAAAAAATTCGAACAGTAATGCATTTACCACTTTGTTATGTTGCAATTACTTTTCACAACACTTAAACGATGTCCATGGCATCCATTTCTCCCAAAAATACCTGAAATACTGATTCATCAGACCACAGTACACGTTTCCACTGTGTGATGGTCCATCCCAAATGTCTCCGAGCCCAGAGAAGTTGACGGTGCTTCTGGACACTGTTAACATAGGGCTTCCTTTCGGCACAGTACAGTTTTAACTGGCATTTGTGAATGTAACTCTATATTGTGGTTCTTGATAAAGGTTTGCCAAAGTAGTCGCTTATAGATGAATGAGGATTCTTGATGCAGTGCCGCCTGAGGGATCGAAGATCACGGTTGTTCAGCATAGGCTTGTGCCCTTGTTTTTATATTAAATTTGAAAGATCATATTTTAATGAAGTAAATGCCTAGTTGGACTGGAGGTGTGCTATATAGTGTTTGTTGAAATTTGATAAAAGTTTGATCTTGTCATTTTAGAATTGATTAGTTAAAATGAAGTAGAATTTTCTTTTAAGTAGAATCACTTTTAAGAGAAATCCTCCAAATCATTGAGGTATTTGAACGTTTGGCATGTCAGATGAACATATTTTAGTGATCTTCCTGCTTCTGAAGCTCAAAACCCATTTTGAACCCGGAACATACTTTTAAATGAAGTCATTCATGTGTGGCATATTTCAAGCAGCTCGTCTATGAAGCTCCTGTCAGACTTTCCATTTGTCTCTGCTAAACGCTTTTTGTCCTGCTTCATTCAGCATTGTGCGTCAGTCACTGAGTGATGATTGTTTGGTCGGCCATCGCTGGCCTTTTGTTCTTCTTGTAGGGCTCCAGAGAACATTTCTCATATCTGCAGATAGTATTTATTGTTTCAAAACATTAAGAAAAATGTGTGATGCATATATACTGTATTAGTAAGCAAATACAACCAAAGAACACCCACCCTATCCCCAACAGAGCCGTTAAAATATATACACATATGCAAAAATGAATAAATGAAATAATCAAATCTAAATTAAATATGAAATTAAATATAAAATTAAATAAAATGGAAAAATAAAGAAACAAATAAAACATTAAATAAATAAAATATTAAATATAAAAATAGAATTACAATAAAATAAAATATTAAATAAAATAGTCAAAATAAATTAAAATGAAATAAAATAAAAATCTAATCAAATATAAAATAAAATGAAAAATAAACTAAAAAGAAAATATAAAAAAATGGAATAATATTAAATAAAATGTCAGTCAATAAAAAAATAATAAAATCAAATCACATATAAAATAAAATAGAAAATTTAATTTAAAAAAAAAGTAAAAAATATCAAACAATATTAAATATTGTTATTAAATATAAAAATCAAATATAAAATAAAAATAAAATCAAATATAAAATAAAAGTCAAATAAAGTCATGTAAAATAAATACAAATTAAATAAAAATCTAATCAAATATTAAATAAAAGTCAAATAAAATAAATAAAATAACAAAATAAAAATCTAAACAGCATCCGCTGCGTAAAAACATATGCTAGATAAGCTGGTGGTTCATTCCGCTGTGGCGACCTCAGATTAATAAAGGGACTAAGTCAAAACCAAAATGAATGAATTAATGAAATATCTAATCAAATATAAAGTACAATATAAAATTAAATAAATTGAAAAATAAAGTGAAAATATATTAAATACAGTATTAAATATAAAAAATGTAATAAATATAAAATTAAATTAAAATAAAATAAAAATCCAATCACACCAAATATAAAATCAAGTATAAATTTAAAATGTATATAAAATTATATA
>CAIGQZ010029712.1:0-14670 GCA_903798205.1 Danio tinwini | reverse complement strand
ACACACACACACACACACACACACACACACACACACACACACACACAGTATAAACCTGCAAAGAATAACACTTCTGCCCTCTAGTGGTGACGGCAGCTCTTGCACTGACCCAAGAGAGCAGTTTTCATTCAGTCAAAGTAGAAAAAAGGCTCCCAGTCATATTTGTTTCCATAAAATTAATAAATAATTAAACCCGTCAAGTCAGTAAATTATTAAACAGAATAAATAAATGAATATATTTAAATGAAACTTTCTTGACTTCTCATGCAGAAATTCATTATCTTTTTTTGTTGTTGTTGTTTTGGTTTCGTGATGAAATATGACTTGGGACGTGTTCTTGACAGGCTTGAAATTTCCCCCCTCATGAAATATCTTTGTGGAACATTCCTCTGGTGTTTGGCTGTCAGCGAAGTCCTGTAATGAATGAGGCGGGGGCGTGTTTTCCCATGATTCCTCAGTAATGCTCTCTGTGGGCCGAGACAGTGGAAGAACTGCTGCATTCTGGACATTCTTTGGTTGGCGGGATATTTCATGTTCAGCTTAAAGCGACAGTCCACACAAAAAAAATTCAATCGCCTCACTTATTCAAACAAGCACATGCAGTACTATAGTATGTACTTACCATAGTTGTTACATAAGTAGTAACCAGGGCCAGACACATTGTTTGTGCTATATCTGCACAGAATATTGCAAAATAAATGAAATCTGAAATGTGTTTATATTGTATTGCACAATGTTGAAGGTGCTGTTGAGCGGTGATATGGGTAAGGTTAGGGACAGATTTGGTGATACGGGTAGGTTTGGTGTAAGGGATGGGTAAACAGTGTAAATATAAATGTAAAATAATTACATGCAGGTATTTAGAAACATATTTACAATGTAAAAACGTATGATACTTTGGAAATAATTCTAATATTTTGATTTGATGCAAAATTATCATTATTATTATATATTATTATATATAAATTTCTTACAACAAATATAAAAAGTGTGCCCCTTTTTAGATGTAAAAATATCTCTGTTGTCCCTAGAGTGTATACGTGACATTTCAGCTCAAAATACCCTACAAATGATGTTTTATAACTCGTTGAAACTGCCCCTTTTAGGCTTTCATCCTAATTGTGCCATTTTGGTGACTGTCGCTTTAAATTTAAATGAGATTGTGCTCTTTCAAAAGAGGGCGGAGCTACACATGCTTATGTATCAGCATAACGGCAGATTCAAAAACAGGAATAGCGTCCTATGCTACTGACTAGTGGGTGTCACTGATGGGCGGGGCTTTCCCCCTCTGATGACATGTACAAAGGGAGAATGTCAATCAAAGTGTTTCTGCAGACAAATCAATGTGTACCATTAGAAGCTGGTTATATTCACACACTGCTGCCACACAACTGTGTTTAAACCCCTTATAAAAGTGATTTTTGCATCTTTTGACCAGTAGTATACATTGCAGTTTTTGCATTGTGAAATACTGAAGTGGTGTTTGATTGCTGAGTTGTGATTGGTGTGCGCAGGCGTCAGGAGCTTCGGGATCTGCGTCTCCTGCAGAAAGAGCAGCATCGCTCGCTGACGGTGCTCAACATGAAGCTGAAGGAGCAGCGCGAGCAGATGCAGCGCAGGTTTGACCAGGAGATGAACGTGAGTGTGTTCAGAGCTCCAGCACACACAGCTCAGCTCTAATGCTTTCTCCAGTCACTTATTCAGAATATCAGTTGACACTGTTCACCTTTATTTAAATGCATTAAATAGTTATTACCTTAATTAGATTATTTGAATCATTTGATTACCGAAGTCCATGATAATATTATTATTATTATTAATAAAATATAACAGTTATTATTGTTATTATTATTACTAGTAGTAGTAGTAGTGGTATTATAGTAGTAATAATAATAATAATAATAATAAACATTTTAATGTGTATTTTCTGAAAGATCTTATGAGAGTAAAACAGCAGTAATTCTTCTGTAAAATGTAAACAAATAGTGCTAATGTATTTGGTCTGTCGCTGCTCACAGGCCAAGAAGAAATACTATGACACGGAGCTGGAGACCCTCGAGAAACAGCAGAAGCAGACCATTGAGAAGATGGAGATGGAGCACAGCGTAGGACTGAGAGAAGAGGGAAAACGCATCCGTGTGGAGCAGGAAAAAGCCTACAACAAGTTCTTGGAACAGATGAAACAAAAGAAGAAAGAGGCAAGAGAACAAGTCTATACATGAAATGCACTTTTGTTGTTGCTGTTGTTAAAAAACACTCCAAAAACAAGCTAATTTTACAACTACCCTAGAGTTAAAAAGTTGAGTTTTAGCATTTTTTTCTGAAGCGGGAGCACTTTTAGCTTAGCTTAGCATAGATCATTTAATCGGATTAGACCATTAGCATCTCAAAAAAATTATTATTAAAAATTATTAAGTATTTAAAGCTTGACTCTTCTGTAGTTCACGAAATGCCTAAAAATATGCATTAAATGGGAAAATGATCAAAACCCATTTTATTATTTATTTTTTTGACCAAGATGCTAATGGTTTAATGCGATGTCATGATTTATGCTAAGCTAAAAGCACTCCCGGTAGACCCAAAGATTGGTTGAATAAATTCAAAAATGGTCAAACTTAACATTTAACTCTAGAGGAGTGGTAAAATTTGCCTATTTTTTTGGGAAACAAGCTAATTTTACAACTCCCCTAGAGATTTATACGTTTCCTGAAAAGGGAGCACTTTTAGCTTAGCTTAGCATAGATCATTGAATCGGATTAGACCATTAGTATCTAGTAATTTTCCTATTTAAAGCTTGACGGTTCTGTAGTTACTTCATGATGTAGCATATCAGCCTAGAAAATAGGCATTAAATGGCAAAATTATCAAAACTCTTTATTTGTTTTTGTATAAACCGATTTGATGATCTATGCAAAGCTAAGCTAAAAGCGCTCATGACAGACCCATAGATTGGTTGAATGGATTCAAAAAATGGTAAAACTTAACAATTTACCTCTAGAGGAGTGGTACAGTTAGCCTATTTTTTGGAAATTGGCTCATTTTACAGCTTCTCTAGAAATAAAAAGTTGTGTTTTATCATCTTTCTGAAACCAAATTTTTGTTTTTTATTCATTTTGAACCAGATGCTAATGGTCTAATCCGATTTAATGATTTATGCTAAGCTAAGCTAAATGTGCTCCTGCCAGACCTGTAGATCGGCTGAATAGATTAAAAAATGGTAAAACTGAACTGTTTAACTCTAGAGAAGTGGTAAAATGAGCCTTTTTCAAAAAAAAAAAACTGGAGTGTTTCTTTAAAAATTAATCGTTAAGTATTTATTGGTAACAAAGTAAATTATTCCAGTATAATCAGCAAGTTAATCAACATGTTAATATGTAAATGATATCCTATCACTACAATCATCGTTCTGATTTGAGAATTGGGAAGTCCACGTCAGAGCTGCAACCATAAAGAGGAAGTGTATAATTACAATCTTCTATCATTATTTCATAGCTTTTTTTTTAATTGAATACAAATATTGGCAGAATATTATAGTCAATGAATGTGGATGTGGAGTTTGCATGTTCTTCCCATGTTCGCGTAGGTTTTCTCCGGGTGCTCCGGTTTCCCCCACAGTCCAAACACATGTGGTACAGATGAATTGGGTATGCTAAAATTGACCGTAGTGTATGAGTGTGTGTGTGAATGAGTGTGGATGTTTCCCAGTGATAGGTTGCGGCTCTAAGGGCATCCACAGCGTAAAACATATGCTGGGTAAGTTGGCGGTTTATTCCGCAAATATGCTTATTTTACAACTCCCCTAGAGTTAAAAAGTGGAGATTTATTCTTTTTCTTAAGAAGGAGTACTTTTAGCTTAGCTTAGCATATATTATTCAATCGGATTAGACCATTAGCATCTCACAAAAAAATAAAGACTTCATGATACAGCATATCAGCCTCGAAGATAAATCTTTTCATTTTCAACTACAGACGAGTCAAGCATTAAATGAGAAAATAATCAAAGAAAATATTTTTTTTTTTTTGCGAAATGCTAATGGTCTAATCTGATTCAATGATTTATGCTAAGCTAAGCTAAAAGTGCTCCTGCCAGACCCGGAGATCAGCTGAATGGATTTAAATATAGCAATATTCAACTGTTTACCTCTAGAGGTGTGGTAAAATGAGCTTATTTACAAAAAAAATGAGGTGTGTCCTTTTAATAAATACTTAAGGATTTATAGGTAATAAGCTAATTATTATATAATAAACAGTATTAATAAGTATATTATGTGTAAGTTAATAAATAAATTATTCTAGTATAATCATGAAAATAATCAACATGTTAATATAAATGTAAATGAGATCCTATAACTATAATTGTCATTCTAATCATTATGATTACCTGGTGCAAAATATCGAATAGAAAAATTACATTTAATGTGGTACGAGAAGCCATTATGGGCTTTTTTTTCTGTTCTCGAGGTAATAATAATAGGATAATAATAATACTGAACCACTGTGATGATGGACTTTGGCTGAGGGATTTTTAAATGAGCAAAACTACATTTCGGATGCTTTTACAATGTGCTTGCTTCACTGGTTTGTCCATTTATCATGCTTATTTTTATTATCGAATGATCTGTTAAATTTCCCAGTGATTGGTTGCGGCTGGAAGGGCATCCGCTGTGTAAAACATATGCTGCATAAGTTGACGGTTCATTCCGCTGTGGCAACCCCAGATTAATAAAGGGACTAAGCCGAAAAGAAAATGAATGATCTGTTTAAAAAATAATGTGCCTTTTTTGATGCACATGCACATTTAGTCAGTACATTTTTTGTCAAATAACATCAGAAGTTTATTTTACTCAGCTTTATTATGCACATTTAAACAATCTTGTCATTGACATTAAGCATTTTTTTTGCAATGTTCCAAAATGCAGCTACAATAGGCGAATGGAAGCATAGCTATTAATGTAATTTTAAGAAAAGCAGACTCATTCATCCCACTGACACAAACACTGTGCATTTATGAAGTGTGCTTCACACAGGTGAGTGGTCTTGACAAACCTTCGGATGAGACGTATTTCGGATGAGACGTTAAACTGAAGTCCTGACTCTCTGTGGACAATAAAAATCCCATGGCACTTCTCCTAAAGTGTCCTGGCCAAAGTCCCTCAACCAGCCCTTACGATCATGGCCTCCCAATCATCCCCATCCATTAAATTGGTTCTATCACTGTCTCTCCACTCCACCAATAGCTGGTGTGTGCACTGGCGCCATTGTCCTGTGGCTGCCATCGCATCATCCAAGTTGGTGCTGCACACTGGTGGTGGTCTGGAGTCTTCACATGATTGTGAAGCGCTTTGGGTGTATGGCCATACAAAATAAATGTGCTATATAAATACACATTACATTACAAACCACCTGTAGAAAACACTTTCTCAAAAGAACCTTCTAGCACTCTTATTCTAGCACTAAATTCTCTGAACACAAACAAGTTCCTTTGTATAACTAGCTCTTCTTGTTGAAACGCTTAATGTCACTTTGGACAAAAGCGTCTGCTAAATTACTATTATGTAAATGTCATTTTTGAACATTATTCCAGCTATTGTAGATTGTTAAATTGCATCTTTGTTTTGCTCAGGTCAAACAAGAAGTTGAGAAGATGCCCAGGAGTCAGAGGAAGGACACTATGAAGATAAAAATGAACAACTTTTTACAGATGAAATCAGACGAGGTCAGCTGAACAAAAATCGCTGCTTGATAGAGTAACCGATATCTCCACTTTTGGGATTTTACCGTAGATAACATTTACTGAATTGTCTTTTCCTACAGTCTGAATTTGGATAAAAAAAATCACATTCAAAAATTGCGTTGGTTATTGTGACACGAGTATCGTATCAATATTGTATCGTGGGGACTTTGGTGATTAGATACGATATTGTTACGATACTTGTGTCACAATACCATATTATTGCAATTTAAAAGTCCATGTGAAATCAGAATTTACACTGGTTATTTTGCTAGCACACATTGTTATTTTTTAGGTGATCAATTAATCCGTGCAAATTAATCCATTGAAAAAAATGTTTGTTTTGATATTCTTTAATCAAAGACCATTTGCTCCATGCTCGGAGTGACGGTCCTTCTCTGAGGATGTCAGTATGACGCTTCAGCCACAAAAATTTATTATTATTATTTTTTTTTATCATTTTAACTGTTAATCACAAAACACATTAAAACAAACCAACAGACAATGCCCATTTTAACAATACTAAAGAAAAACAAAATAATATATATACTCTACCTGACAAAAGTCTTGTCATCGATCCCAGTTGTAAGAGCAGCAAATAATAACTTATAGTTGATCATTTGGAAAAGTGGCAGAAGGTAGATTTTTCTGATGAATCATCTGTTGAACTGCATCCCAATCATCACAAATACTGCAGAAGACCTACTGGAACCTGCATAAACCCAAGATTCTCACAGAAATTAGTCAAGTTTGGTGAAGGAAATATCATGGTTTGGGGTTACATTCAGTATGGGGGCGTGCGAGAGATCTGCAGAGTGGATGATCAACATCAACAGCCTGAGGTATCAAGACATTTGTGCTGCCCATTACATTACAAACCACAGGAGAGGGCAAATTCTCCAGCAGGATAGCGCTCCTTCTCATACTTCAGCCTCCACATCAAAGTTCCTGAAAGCAAAGAAGGTCAAGCTGCTCCAGGATTGGCCAGCCCAGTGACCAGACATGAACATTATTGAGCATGTCTGGGGTAAGATGGAGGAGGCATTGAAGATGAAGCCAAAGAATCTTCATGAACTCTGCAAGAACGCTTTCTTTGGCATTCCAGATGACTTTATTAATAAGTGATTTGAGTCATTGCGGAGATTTATGGATGCAGTCCTCCAAACTCTTGTCAATCAGACACAATATGAGTCATACACGATATTCATTATTTTCTTATATTCATACTGTACATTATTTCTGACAGATATTATTATTATTAATAATATTAATAATAGTTAATACATAAATAAAAGCAAAAAAATAAGTTGTGATCACAACATACCTTTTTGTTATGATCACGAGATAATTAAGTTGTGATCACGACAAAACAAAAGAAAAAAATATTTGAATGCATGGCCTCTTAGGACTTCTGTAGACTTTACTGTCCTAAGGAAATAATTCAAAATCAAGGCTTGATCATATTTTATTTTGGTCAAATAAGTGTAATCTAGAGGCTTTTGCCTTTCATATAAGCCACTTCTGAAACCAAATGATCAACTAGAAGTCAAGTTATTATTTGCTGTTCCTAAAACCTGGATAGACGACAAGACTTTTGTCATGTAGTGTGCGTGTATATATATATATATATATATATATATATGTATGTATGTATGTATGTATGTATGTATGTATGTATATATATTCATAATAAATAAATTATAATATTGCTGATAAAAAGTAAATAAACTAAATGAAATTATATAAAGATAAAAATAACAATAATAAAAAATAATGTTAAATATGAGCCACAAAATTCTTAACCCACGCTCCTCTTACAGTTAGTTTGCTATGAGGGAAAGATGATTCCCAGTTGCATCACACATCAGACATGATTATTACTGGAAAAGATCACCCTTTATCATTTCTGTTTTTCTTTTTGTACAGGAGCAGAAGTTCATTGCAGATCAGAAGGAATACCTGGACGTGGCTCTCAAGAGCATCATTTCTAAAAACAAGCATGAAATCTCAGAGACCGAGCGCCAGTGTCTGCTCAAAAAACAGAGTCTAGTCAGAGGTACAACTCTCAGCGTCCATACAGAAACACACTGCAGATGGACGCAAAATTCAATCATATTTCTCAAATGGCAGAATTTCTGAAGCTTCACTTGATAGTTTTGATTGTTCACCCAGATATGATAGATCACCCCAAAACTGTCATCAAATCGCCATCATTTACTCTCCTTTAACTTGTTACAAACCGGTTTGAGTTTCTTTCTACTGTTGAACACAAAGGAAGATATTCTGGAAAAAGCAGCCATTGACTTCCATAGTATTTTTGTTCCTACTATAGATGTTAATGGCTGCTCATTTCCAGCATTCTTCAGAATATCTTGCTTTGTGCTTAACAGAAAAAAACCCATCAAAGTTTAGCACCACCTGAATGAGAGTAAATGAGGATTTTTTTTTTTTTTTTTTACTTTTTTGGTCATTGCTTTAATGGAAGTCATTGCATGTGTAGGGTTTTCATAGAGTGTGTGCTTTTGGTTTGTCAGAGCGAGAGGCGACGATCTGGGACATGGAGGAGAAAAACCTGCATGAGCGACACCAGCTCCTCAAACAGCAGCTTAAGGACCAGTACTTCCTGCAGAGACACCAGCTCCTCAAGAAACATGACAAGGTCTGAACACACACACACACACACACACACTTGTTCCCATATCACAATGGGGACTCTCATAGACGTGATGCTGTTTTTAGTATTGACCTTATTCTTTACGTACGAGCGGGATGCCGTCATTGGAATCTTTTTGGCTCGAGACTTTTGGTCTCATTCACTTCCATCAATTTTTAGATGTTAAAATGCCTTGTTGATGCCAGAGGTCAGAGGAGAATGGACAGACTGGCTCCAGCTATTAGAAAGGCAACAGTAACTCAAATAACCACTCGTTACAACCGAGGTCTGCAGAAGAGCATCTCTGAACACACAACACATCCAACCTTGAGGCAGATGGGCTACAGCAGCAGAAGACCACACCGTGTGCCACTCCTGTTAGCTCAGAACAGGAAACTGAGGCTACAATTTACACAGGCTCAACAAAATTAGACAATAGAAGATTGGAGAAACGTTGCCTGCTCTGAGTCTCCATTTCTGCTGCAACATACGGATGGTAGGGTCAGAATTTGGCGTCAACAGTATGAAAGCATGGCTTCATCCTGCCTTGTATCAATGTTTCAGGCTGGTGGTGGTGGTGTAATGGTGTGGGGAATATTTTCTTGGCACACTTTGGGCCCATTAGTACCAATTGAGCATTGTGTCAATGCCACAGCCTACCTGAGTATTGTTGCTGATCATGTCCATCCCTTTATGACCACAGTCTACACATCTTCTGATGGCTACTTCCAGCACGATAACACACCATGTTATAAAGCGTGAATCATCTCAGACTGGTTTCTTAAACATGACAATGAGTTCACTGTACTCAAATGGCCTCCTTAGTCCCCAGAGCTCAATCCAATAGAGCACCTTTGGGATTTGGTGGAACAGGAGATTCACATCATGGATGTGCAGCCGACAAATCTGCACGATGCTATCATGTCAATATGGAGCAAAATCTCTGAGGAATATTTCCAGTACCTTGTTGAATCTATGCCACGTACTATTAAGGCAGGCTGGCTGCAATTTGCGAATTTTCATTGCCAATCTTGAGCCAATTGTAATGAGATGTTTTGGTTCAATTTGGAATTTCCCCAGCCATTGCAGAGCCCAGGGGACCAACAGACTAGCTCCAGCTTGGCCTCCGCTGGTCCATATTGTTTTATTTTTAAAAACAAACTTGATACAGACTTCAGGTGAGTGTTTGCTGTGTTCTGACCCTGAACAATCTCTGGGTATGTGGTGTTTGCAGGAACAGGAGCAGATGCTGCACTACAACCTGCGGATGGTTGAACTTCTCAAGGCCCGACAGCAACAGGAGAGGAACAGACTGCCCAAAATCCAGCGCAACGAAGCCAAAACGCGCATGGTCATGTTCAAAAAGAGCCTCAAAATCAATTCCAGGGGCAGCGCAGCAGAAGACAGAGAAAAGGTCAAGCAGGTAAAGCTGCTCATTTTCTGTCAGACGGTGAAGTCAGATTTATTAGCCCTTATTTATTTTCCTCAATTTCTATTTAATGTGGTAAAGTTTTTTCATACATTTTTTTTACATAATAATTTTAATAACTCATTTCTAATAACTGATTTATTTTACCTTTGCTTTGATGACAGCACATAATATTTGACTAGATATTTTTCAAGGGTAACACTTTATTTTGATGGTCCATTTGAGCATTAGTAGACTGTCTGCTTAATATATGTTGATACTGCTCCTTCAACAACATTTAACTGACTATACGAAACTTTGCAAGTACATGTCAACTTACACTAACCCTAACCCTAACCCCAACCTAACAGTCTACATATAATCTAATGAGAATTATTTGGCATGTAGATGCAACGTAACAAACAGACCATCAAAATAAAGTGTGACCTTTTCAAGACACTAGTATTCAGCTTAAAGTGACATTCAAATGCTTAACTAGGTTAGTTAGGGTTATTAGGCAATCGAAAACAAATATTGCTGAAGGGGACTAATAATAATGACCTTAAAATGGTTTTAAAAAAATTCTAAACTGCTTTTATTCTAGCTGAAATAAAACAAATAAGACTTTCTCCAGAACAAAAAATATTATAGGAAATATTGTGAAAATGTCCTTGCTCTGTTATACATCATTTGGTATACATTTGTGAATTCAACTGTCTGAGTCTCCTTCTCTGTCATCTTCAGTTCTCCAGAATGGAAGAGAAGAGGCAGAAAGCCGAACGCCTGCACCAGCAGCAGAAACATGAGAACCAGATGCGGGAGATGCTCAGCCAGTGTGATGGAAACACTAGAGAACTGCAGCAGCTCCAGGTCAGCTTCTGTTTATAGCACGGGTGTCAATTCATTTTCACTGAGAGCCGCTTCAGCATTATTGCTAAAGGGCCGGTTATAATTCTAAAGCCTGGGGACACACCAAGAAATGTTTATGTTGGTTCATGTACGCACACCATTGTTTTGGAAATTACCTCTTATAAGCATGGGTCGGTATAAGAATCTGAAGATCTATAAGAAGGGCTGCCCAAACCTGGTCCTGGAGGGCCGGTGTCCTGCAAAGTTTAGTTCCAACCCCAGTCAGACACACCTAGGCTAGCTGATCAAGCTCTTACTGGGCTTTGCAATGTGGCACCTCGGGATATTTGCGAACAAATAATAGAATCCATGTGTATTACCATTTGACAGTAACAGTAAATGTAGTGAAGTAAAAGTAAAGTTTTTTTCTTCCAAAGATTTGTTCTCAACCTAAATTTTTTTTGTGTAAATCTCCAAAAATCCGTTTTAAATTTGCGACACAACCTCTTCAACGCAGCACCTCGCGATATTTGCAAACAAGTATATGTAGACGTTAATAAAATACAATTAATGGGAAATTTTATAAATAAATATTGTTAACTTCTGGCTGCAAATGTATCAAATCTAGCAACTACACAGTAGCAGCTTCATCTTATTTATCTTAAAGTTCTTAGTCAGTTGTCAGCAAACAGCATTCGTTCAATCAAACATATATATATATATACACACACACACACACATTTTAGGTGGGCATAGATATTTTTTTAATCTAGATTAATCTCACAGTAATCTTGGAATTAATCTAATTAAAATGGCTCATTTGAATTCTGCAGAAGGCATTCAGAATATGTGAGCTACCCAAATAATGACTAAAAGTAAGTCTTTGAGAACGGGTTTCTTAAGCCAGGTGGCGCATTAGACCAGGGGCTCATCTCCTGTTTCCAAAATGCATCACAAACTGCTTGAGAAACTGATCTACTATGATAATTAGTGATGAACATATATGACGTTCAATAAGATGTACTTGTTTACTAACTGTTTATTCAGATAAACATCAATGTTGAACTGTAGGCCTACGTAAGCTCCAAACTGCAAATTTTTATTTATTTTTTTTGATGAGCTTAATCTGACTAAAGTCATAACTGAACTAAACAGAAATGGAATTAAGACGTGGAGTATGCAGATATAAGTGGCATTATTGAAGTAAACACCGCAATCAAACTATTACCGTCATGTAGGACTTTTCGCCATATTTTCCTCTGACAAGATCCACACGCGGCAGTCAGTATAGGAGCTCCCAACCCAACTTTGAGAATAGATTAACAGCGATATATTTTTTTTTTTATCGCTCGATAAGACGCAGCACGTTAACACCGATAACGACCCACCACTAATATATATATATATATATATATATATATATATATATATATATATATAATACCATTTGACAGTAACGGAGGAACGGCATCGAATGTAGTGAAAAGGTTTTTTTCTGTAAAAATTTGCAACACAACCTTTCTAATACTACATTACGCTATTGAATGTAGTGCAGTAAGAGTATTTATTTTTGCTCAATTTGCCCTCAACCTAAAATCTCATGATATTTGTGAACAAGTCATAGGATTCATATTTATTTCCATCTGACAGTAACAGAGGAATGGCATCAAATATAGTGAAGAGTCCAGTTTTTTCTCTAACAATTTGCTCATGTAAAAGTGCACATCTTTAAATGTACACAACAATTTTATTCAGATAAATGCAATGAAGTCAATGTAAGTCGATACTACCCACCTTGCCCCACGTTGTAGCAATTACATTGTTTCACCAATAGGTGGTGACAAGTGACATTTTTTTTTGTATCTCTTAAAAATGTGTTCAAGAGATATGTTCAAAAGGCTTATTCATACGTTAATGAAAGGTGTGAAGTTTACTAGATTGAGTTGTGTGGCAGATTGAATGTTCCCAGAGTTCAACGGAGGTCTGACGGATTTGTGTGTTTGTGTCCTGCAGAATGAGAAGTGCCACCTGCTGATCGAAAACGAAACGCAGCGTCTGAAGTCACTGGACGAGCAGCACAACCAGCAGCTGAAGGAGTGGAGAGAACATCTCAAACCCAGGAAGAAGGTCTGCACTCTTACTTGCTTTCCTTGTATTTTAGACCCCCAAAGAATTGCAGATGTGACTCTAGTAGCCACTTGGGTTTTTAATCTTCACTTAAAAATGAAAACACAATCATTAAGCACATTATACATATGCTTTTGTCAATAATGCAGCATTTGTAGCTGTATTTATAAACTGCTTACTAATGTCTATTAATGAAGAGCTCATGCTTAACAAATAATGAATTAACTATTTGCTAATGCTTAATAGATGATTCATAGTGTGTAGTTATTATAAAGTGTTACTGAAGTGAGTCAAATCGATGCTAAGTGTTAACAGCAGATGGCGCTATATACTTTACAATCAACTTTGCTGTACTTGCATCCAATTCCTTACAAATACCACACAAACCTAAATTAATTATTAATAAACTTAAGGAAAGTTAAAGTGAATTACATGTGTTCATAAAAATAAGCACACATATCCTTGTGAGCATTTAAGTGTTCAAAACTAACCTAGCCCATCTGCTATGTCATTTTTTTTCCAGTAATAATGCATTTCATAACATCCAAGTTTTGGTCTTGTTTCGTTATTGTTGCCATGGATAAGCTACTCTTAATTTGAGCCCAATAGCAGGGTAAAGTCTAGAAGCAGGGTAAAAATTAAGGCCCTTAAAAGGTATTAAAAAGTCTTAGTTGTGTTTTTACGAGGTCTTAAATTTAGTTCAAGCGTTGTCCAAAGTGTCTGACTCCAAAAAGCATAAATATACTTATTTTCCTCCTAATATTAACAACATCGTGCTCGATCCACACGATTGGTTCGTGCCGGGGCGCGTCCGGCCAAGCTCCGAGTGATGTCACGTAATTTGCGACTAACGCGGGAAGGTGATGTGACATTCTCCACATGTAGGAAACCATAGAGCAAAACAGATGGCAAAATGTAAGTTTGCGTACTCCTGGTTGGAGAAAACAAGTTTTAACAGTGGCTGAAGCCTTTCACTGAAAACAACCACCTAATTTATTCTTTTAAGCTTAGTTTCTTCCTAGCTTATCTAAGTTCGGTTGGGTTTAGGGTAGGCATTTGGGTTGGGTTGGGTTTAGGGTAGGCATTAAAACAATACAATTTATTGGGTAATTTAATAAACAACAAATGGTTATCTGTATAACTACTGTTTTTACATTACTGTGATGGTTGGGTTGGGGGTAGACGTTAATACATTACAATTAATGGGAAATTATATAAATAATTCTAATAGACTCAGTAGCAGCTTTATCTTAAAACATTTTTGTCAGTTGTCAGCAAATGGCATTAGTTTGATCATGCATATATATATATGAGCAGTTCCAGCTTTATGGATGTGACATTTGCAGTAAAAACTCAAAATAACGCACAGAAAAAGTATACGTTAACATTATATTGAAACATCTGTTTGTATTTTCCAAAACAACTAACCAGGGAAACTGTGGTGTTTAAGGGAGCTGAAAAATAGCAATCTGTAAACATTTTTTAGATTCTAAATGAGGAAATAAATACACATGCGTTATGGATGTGACAAAGTATGCAAGTTTAGAGCTTACAGCATACTTTGTAGAAATTCTGTGAATTAAACTACACAACCCAAAAGAAATAATGATAATCAAAACACAAGAGTTGTCTCTCTATAGAACAAACATGAAGGAATTCATTTCATTTGACATTTTTGCATTTATGAGGAAAGAGCTTCGTTATGGATGTGACGGATGTGAAATTGCCACTTGTGTGACTTTTGTGAATTAAATATAATTGTTTGAAAACATTGACAGAGACAATTTTTGAGTATTTCTACAGTACTGTAAAATACAAGAATACACAAAAAAATTAGATATGGCTTCGCTATTGTGGTGACAACTTTTTCATGACAAGGTTGACATTTGCATGGATTGGCTC